>LPNX011031593.1:39398-50358 GCA_001517045.1 Pseudotsuga menziesii | reverse complement strand
GTTAAGATTTATGATGTGGCATATAATAATATAACAATCCATATTATATTGGTATGGTTTTAATGGATATGTTTAACATTACCGCTTGCATACAATCTCTTCATGGCATGACCTTGGATAAAGATATGGTTAAGATTTATGAGGTGGCATATAATAATATAACAATTCTCATTATATTGGTATGGTTTTAATGGATATAAACATATGCCTTTGTGATATGTTTTAAACATTGGTGCTTATGGTTTAGGCTCGATGCTATACAATATTATACCATATGGTTTAAATATATTGTTATAACATATGATTTACATGGAGTCATGGTGACCTTGGGTTTGATTACTAGGCTTAATCCAAAAGCAAACAAAATAAAGAAGTATTAGGTAGGCTTTTTATTGGACATGGATTGCATCCACACTGGCTGCTGAGAGTAGTGTCTCCCGTCAATGATAAGATCTGTGAGTACATATTCCACCTATATGCCTTGCCTTCAGAAATCATTGTTTTATTGCTTTAGACACCATCTGGATATGGATATGTTGTACCTATGTATTGGAAAGAACGATGCGATATGATGTGTGGATCCCTAAATTATATAGGAAAGGGAGGGGTTCTTTTCCTATAGGACCAACTAGATTCCACACCGCTACATATGGCACATCCCCTAGTAAAATGCTATAGAGTGCCTCACGCTTCCACAGAGTAAAAAGATATACTGAGATAACAGTGGATGCCCTATTGTAGACTGAGGGTTTTTATGCAATGAAGTGAAGATTCATTTAGTTTTTGGTTTATTGAGGGAAACGACATCAGTGCAGACAAGCGCAGCTGATCCTAAGAATGGATAAGAGAATTTACAATGTAGGGAAAGAACAGGTTGAGGCCGGGGTCATGATCACCGAAAATGAAACCTTTTCCCCATTATATCAATCACAACCCTACCCTACTATGTTGAATACTTAGGCTAAGAGGACCAGATTTACAAGTAATTTTTCTTAATCTAAGAAGATGCTTGAAGACACATCTAAGAAGAGTAAACAGAGTTGGAATTTAGGCAATTCTAAACACGGTGATGAGATTGGTGTCGGTGGACAGAAATTGAAACTGTCTAATATTGGTATCGAGCTTCACGTTGGGTCTCCACTACCTTCAGAATGGCATCAATTTTTAGACCTTCAGGATTTTTTTGTGTTTTTCTTGATTATCTATTGTGTTTTTCTTTTATTCATGTTTTTTTTCTTTGTTGTGTATGTGGTGGAGAAGAAATGGCTAGATCATAATCCCCTTACAGTAACACATGATTTCTACACCTACAGATGCACTAGAATAGGCCATAAGGATCAAATATACTATTGGATATCTCATGATTTTCATAAGTTGCATCCCCAACAATAGGTCAGACCTACCTAGGTTCATAACAATATTGGTATGTTTATAGATAAAACTCAGGTACTAGCAATTCCAAGGGTTGGTAGACCAAAAATGTTGTGTATAGAATTTTAGACTGAAGGCTATAATATCTAAGAATTTCCTCGCTCCAAGATTCAAGGGAGGGACCTGGACTCTTTACTTTCCCTACGGAACCCCTTCCAAAAACACTTACGAGAGGAGTTGTGCAAGTCTTTACCTATTGTTGCACCTCTTTTTTTGGAGTAAAGTATAATGCTTTCCCAAATACTAAAACTGTGTAATCTTCTTAATATTGTTATATTTGTAAGATTCATGAGCATCCCCCAAGAATTGTAAGACTCATTGATTAACTTGGGATTACAACAATCTCATACGGAAATAAGCCTTCCATTACTCGAAGAATCCAGCCTTTTAACAGACTAATTCAGAATATAAACAAAAGGAGAAGGAAACTAAATATAGAATTAGAAGGTTAATTCCTAAATTTCTGCTAACAATCTGACAGCTTCACAAGATATCCTAAATGAATTTAACTACATTCTATCCTATTTCTAACATGACTCTTCCATTGAAAATAAAGCTAACTCGATTCTTTCCAGAACTAGTTCACTAAATTGATTACCACTAACCTAAACATATGGAGATTCAATTAAAGGGAAACCCACTCCCTTCTGTAAAATTTAGAATCTTAATTTTCGAAAGGCCACATTGCAATTTAAGAGTGATTCCCTTGAATCATTTATCCTTAGTAAAAGATATAGAGTAACCTTGGTAAGCAACATTACAACTTTGGGAGAAGAGAGGTCTGTAGTGCTTTGGAGCATAACCCAATTATCAAGGAAAGAGCTAGTACTATTGATGAGATAACACAAGTGGGAAACCACCTCGGTATATTGCATTCCATTGACAGACGATTAATGAGGATATGCTATCAACTTATCAATAGTTTGTAACCTAGGAAAAATCAAAAAATGACAACTTCTGTCAATAGGCACAATTTTGGCACATGTATGAGACTTTTATGCATGAATACCTGCCAGTACTTCATTGTATGCATGAAGAGACACCATAGTTTCCATCTTAAGCGATTTACTCGTGCGTGTTATTGTTCTCCTGAGATTGTAAATAAGTGTGGAATCCTCTCAATTTCAAGTGAGAATCCTGTATGAGAGACTCCTATGAGGCTGATTGTTTTGTTTCTAAAAGGATATGGTATACCAAGGACAATATTTAAAATTTTTTTACCTCGAGAGATAGAGAATACATTATTGTGAAAATTGATATGAAACTTTCGGCTGGATCATATTTATACCAAACATAGAGCCGAATAGCATTGTCACCTCCAAGGATTTGGAGTATGACCAGTAAAATTTTATTTTTTAAAGGAAAAATTGGTGGGGTATATATTTTTTTATCTCCGTATATTTATGTCAATTCTTTATTCAAAAACCCACTGCGACTCTGCAACTATGCCTTATGTTCAAAGTAGATGAAAAAATAAATTTATTTTGATGCTCTTTCGGTTGAATCTGGCAAGGAATCATCAGATGATCTGATCCAAAGAATGCCTAGTCTTAAATCCCAAAGGAATTTAATGACTAACACAATATTGAAGATAGAAGGAGAAGAAGATGTGGTTCCAAGCTTGACTAGTAATGTGAAAGTTACTATTGAAAATGGTAAAGACAATTGCAGCAGTGGAAGTGATGACTAGAATAATAAAAGAAGAGGAAACATTTCAAAGAGAATGTGTCAAAATAACCAAAAATCATGCAAATGACGAGCTTTTGGATCCTAGGGGATCCAATGGAAAATTTCTCAACATGATTTCTTCAAAATACGACCATACCAACAAACCTTTAAAGTTATATCTTTACTCCTTTTTTGAATATGTAATTGCTGGCATAAGTTAAGAACAAATTAACAGGTTTGTAGTTTGAATAATTTAATTAGTCAGATTTACTAAGATAATTAATGCACTAAAATAGTCCATAAGGATCAAATCTATTATTGGATATCCCATGATTTTCATAAGTTGCAGCCTCGAAAATAGGTCAGACCTACCCAGGTTCATAATAAGATTGCTATGTTTACAGATAAAACTCAGGAACTAGCAATTCCAAGGGTTGGTAGACCAAAAATGTTTTGTATAGGATTTCAGCCTGAAGGTTATAATATCTCAGAATTTCCTCGCTTTAAGGTTCAAGGGAGGGACCTAGACTCTTTACTTTCGCTGTGGGGCCCCTTCCAGAAACACTTATGAGAGGAGTTGTGCAAGTCTCTACCTATTGTTGCACCTATTTTTGGTAGTAAAGTATAAATATTTCCCAAATACTAAAACTACGTAATCTACTTAATATTGTTATATTTTTAAGACTCATGAGTAGCCCCCAGGCATTGTAAGACTCATTGTGTAACTTTGGGAATTGGAAACAAGTTTTCCATTAATCGGAGAATCCAACCTTTTAACAAACTAATTCAGAATATATTTAAATGGAGAAGGAAACTAAATCTAGAATTAGAAATTTAATTCCTAAATTTCTGCTAATAATCTCACAGCTTCATGAGATATCCTAAATGAATTCAAATGCATTCTATCCTATTTCTAACTTAACTCTTCCATTGAGAGAAAAACTAACAGGTAAGGTTGGAACTTGGTAGCCTTATTCATACTGGGGCTAAAGAAGGACAGTCTCTGTGAGGATGAACCCTACTATCCAGTGCTTTATAAACAGGGCATCTCTACCCATCATCCAAGAACTCCCTTTAAAGGCCGACACTGTCTCTGGGATCATAAAGCACCAAGAAATAACTTCTTGGCATTTGGTATAACATGTGACCGTTGAACTTTGCAGTCCTTTATCCACTCTACTATTGTTTCTGCTGAAGAACACATAACAATGATATGACAGTGGATCTGGATTGATGATGAGAACTGGGGTTTCTAAAACTTGGAACAATCCCTTTTTCTTCAGAAGATGGGAAAATTTTTCTCCCACCCTTCTTTTTCAATAACCAAGTCAGAATCTCATTGGGAGAAAGCCGAGGGAAAACCTTCTTATTCCTTGGATGCCATTATTTCTACCCTGCTAGTTCTAAGTCCGACCAACAAGAGATGAACTTGTCCTCCGCACGAGGAAACCCTTCAACAACTTGTCCTGAATCTACAAAGAGAGAAAATAGAGGTACAAACTAAAAATACTCCATAGAGGAATCCCACAGAAAACAAGATATTATGAAGTTCCTTGTATATACCCTTCAGCGTTTTTCTTTTCTGATTGTATATATTTTTATGTAAATATAAGATGTACTTGTCAAAAAAAAGTCACTGCTAGTTTTCTATCTGATATGTGTTCTGATGTATGCTTCAGGCTTTAGCATTGTGTGCTAATCCTTTGTCTTCTATGCATACATGGATATGAGGATGTGGTTTTAAGGGGATAGAGAGATTGATCCATAATACTATTGTGCTATTCTAAGTTTTGTTTCCATTCTCCTCTTTGTTTTTAGTCATATTTAAATTTCATTGCACAGTGATCTATCTTATGCAAAAAAGTGAAACATACCAATGGAATAGTGATTAGTGTCTTATGGAACTACAAAGTTTTCTTCTACTATCCCTGTTAATAATTTGGGCAATGTATCAATGCATAAATAAAATTACAAAGACTAATGTGCTTTATGGAAACTAGGCTTTATATCTCTTGTTCAGTAAACATACCTTATACTCTCCCTGTTAATAATTTGGGCAATGTATCAATGCATAAATAAATTTACAAAGACTAATGTGCTTTATGGAAACTAGGATTTATATCTCTTGTTCACTAATAATACCTTAGCTACACGGTTGAGTGATACTTACTGTTTCTACTATATGATAGTTTATAGTTTCAACACCAACTCTTTTTCTAGAAGATTATGTCAAAGAATTCCAAAACTATTTTGACAAGGCCCCTGCAGTTCCATTTAGTGAAATTGAAGTTGGTCTTCAACAGGAGCTCAAGCAGCCATTGGAAAATATCTATGAATATATTTATCGAGTACCAATTGCTTTTGCTTCAATTGTGCAGGTGTTTCTTTCCTATTTTGCATAGTTGGTTATACCTATTACATTCTATTTTAAACAAATTGCTGAACTTAGGATCATTTGCATGCAGGTCCATGGTGCCATATTAAGAGGGTCTCGAGAATATGTGGTGATCAAGGTTTTAAAGATGGGAATTGAGGATTTTCTGATTGTAGACTTGAATTATGTCAAAGAATTCCAAAACTGTTTTGACAAGGCCCCTGCAGTGCCATTTACTGAAATTGAAGTTGTTCTTCGACAGGAGCTCAAGTAGCCATTGGAAAATATCTATGAATATATTGATCCAATGCCAATTGCTTCTGCTTCAATTGCGTAGGTGTTTCTTTCCTATATTGCATAGTTGGTTATACCTGTTACATGCTATTTTAAACAAATTGCTGAACTTAGGATCATTGGCATGCAGGTCCATGGTGCCATATTAAGAGGGTCTCGAGAAGATGTGGTGATCAAGGTTTTAAAGATGGGAATTGAGGATTTTTTTTATTGCAAACCTAAATTTCATGTACATAGTTGCATGGACTTTGGAGTTTCTAAGTCCTCAAGTTAGCCGTACATCGCTGGTATATAATAAAATCACCAAGAATTTTACATTTCCTATCCTATGCTAAGGTTATTTCTATTCATTTTTTTTGTGTGCACTATGGGGAAAGTTTGGTAAAGGTGAGATAAGATAATACAATTTTGTTAGTGGCCAACACATGACCACAAAAGTAGCTCAATATGACTCTTGGGTACAATAGTGCCAATGAAGTAGGAGTGAAAAAACAAATTTTATATAAAGTAATATCAAGGGACTAAAGTACATATGAGGGATAATTTAGACTGAAAATATCACAAACATAGATAGGCCTTGAATACACTTGAACAATGCACATATTGTTGTAATCATAGATATTAGAAACTAATAAATATTTTGGATATTCATTTTAAGTTGTATTTTACATTGATGAATTTTGCCTAAGAAGCTGGAATGGAAGTCTTCATGCATCTACTTGGACATATTTATAATACAGTATTTTGAAAGCATCCTACATAAGAAAGACAAGAAGTCACGGTGGAGAATAAGAAGACACCAATATTGTTTTTGAATCTTTTCTAAAGTGTAAGTTTAAAAGTTAAAACAATAGAGAAAGTTATTGACAATTTAAGCCATAAGTATCATTTACAAATATCTACTGTCTGTTCGAATAGTTATGTTATGAATACTATGTTGCATAGAGAAATTCGAAAGTCAAAGATGTCAATGTTTATATTTACATAAACATAATAATTTTTATGCCTGAAACATAAAAAAGAGAGAAAAAAAGGTCAGGCTGAGTAAAGGTGAGATAAGATAAGACAATTTTGTTAGTATCCAACATATGACCGCAAAAAGAGGTCAATAGGACTACTGGGTACAATAGTTCCAATGAAGTACGAGTGAAAAAAAACTTTTATATAAAGTAAAATGAAGGGACTAAAGTACATATGATGGATAATTTAGACTGAAAAGATCATGGACATACATAGGCCTTGAATACACTTAAACAATAAACATATTGTTGTAATCATAGATATTAGAAACCAATAAATATTTTTGGATATTCATTTTAAGTTGTATTTTACATTGATGAACATTTCCTAAGAAGCTAGAATGGAAATCCACCTACAAAAGTGAAATCCAAATAAGAGGACTAGCCATGGCTGCTTAGGTATGAATCATGTTTCCTCCATTGAGAGCCCCTGCTGTTTCCATCCATTCTTTATGGTCCTTGGTGTATAATATAACATCAATTGAAGTTTCATGTGTGTGTTCAATTTTGTTTCCATATTGTAAGTGCTACAAGCATTTTCTGGAGATGTAATGGTCCATTCCTATTTCCTTTTAATGCTTGGGCAATTTAAGTATTTGTACAGTAATTGTAAGGTAGATTTTACAGTTAGTAAGTGAAGTCAGTACAGGTCTATTGGAGAAAAATAAAACATGAAGTCTTTTGAAAACTTTTTGAAATATTTTTGTCTTTTTAATGCTAACTTTTGGTTTGTTATCTCAATTGACTATAAAATTTGAAATGTTTGAGTTTAGCATTGTTTTTTACTTGTCTATGGCTGCATTGGTATAAATAGGAAAAGATTATAATGCTTCATTTTGAAAGTGAATATCGATCCTAAACACCCGTGACTTTCATTTGCTTGGATTGTGTAGGGTGTTTTGTGTGAAATTTAGTGGTGATACAACTTGTGTTCTGTTAGGAAGTGACGACACTAAGATTCTCCTGTGGAAAGCTAAAGCATCAGAGAAGTTAGGAGTGGTAGGAATCTTACCATTACTTTTTGTCCACTTATTGTTTGTTCTAGATTTGTTTGTGTCCTTATTGGAAATCACACATTTTCAGTCTCCCAGGAAAATTTACTGTCACACTTGTTCTTATTTGTTTCAAAAGAATACACTGAAAGGCATTCTTGTTCTGGGCATGAGAAACCGAGGTTTTAATTCCCTGTCATATAAATTCGAGGTAACTAAATACTATCATATATTTATGTGCCTACGTAGTTTTTTGTGTTCCCTGTAAACCTACTATGATTTTTAAGTCTATTGTGCCACTCAAGGTTTGAATTTTGATTCAATTCCACGGATAAGTTAATTTCTACAAGGTCAGCATACACTAAGATTTTTTTAATATCCTCGAAGAGTTTTCAAATGTCAGGGAAATATATCAATAAATCCACGGAGAATTGAAATTTCGATAGTAAGGCCAAAGGTACAAATTAGGGCAGTTGTATGTTAGAGTGTAGGATATGCTCTTTCATGTGAGGAATGTATGATTAGGGTAGTTGTATGTTAGAATGTAGGAGTTACATAGAAAATATCAGCTGATATGCTCTTTCAGGAGGGGAAGATGATATGACTCTTCATGTGGGGACAAGGTCTTCACGCTAGAAGAAGAGCGTATAATCAGTATTTTTCCTAATCCAATTTATGGCAGAGTTTGAAGACTGAATTAGTGAAGTTGTCCTGTAGCAGTCAAGCTAGTGAGGAGTCAAGATGCTCCTATAGCAGCAGTTAATTATTTATGGTTTATATCCAGTGCTTCACTTGCATTATGTAAGTGGGCATAATTTAGTAGAGGAAATATATTCCTGTAGCAGCTTTGTGATCCTGTACCAACCTTTATATTCCTATAGTGACACATGCATTCCACATTCCTATAGCAGCTTGAATTTGATCTAGGAATTTGAAGAAACATTTCCAGCCTGTATCGCTGACAAATAAGGGGAGTGTACCATATTGAAGGCATTTTTCCTATTACATATCAAATTCCATTCTAACATCTCATCCCAGGCATACCATTTTGGAGTTGAAGCTTAAACTGTAAGTGGTGGTCATGAAAAGTTAAGTTTCATATTTGTAATTTATTGTGCAAACAGTCTTGTGATGTTAGTGTATTGTTGTGGCCATTATTAATAAGCCACCACATTTCCAATAAATTCCTATAGCTGCCTATGGGATTTTCTTATGGGGAATGGATACATTTTGAAGTCGTATCTATGCTTTTAAGTGAATGATATATCAGATTTGGAATGAGTGACGAATGGCTACATTTTGAAGTCTTATCTATGGTTTTAAGTGAATGATATATCATATTTGGAATGTGTGAAGTGAACAGCCATTAAAAAATCCCTATACAGTCCACAATTCCTTAAAAATCCCAATATAATTTAGTGGATCGTGTTTGGGAAGCATTTGATCAAATCCAAGCTAGATTTTCCATCTACAACACATAACTTTCATTCATTTTAAAGATACCGAAGTTATTTAGGGGGTATGCTAGTTAATATAACTGGTGATTAGTTAAATAATAAATATACGTGGCGACATCTGTATGAATGATACACAATGCATATTAAAACATCTAATATGTTAAAATAAAAATAAAATATCCAGTCAAATACTATCACATCAATGGACAAACTTCTAGCCCCAAGAACTTTCTAATTAAAAATGCTTTTAAGAAAAGATGATGTCTCTGGCCAAAATTTTCCCTCCTACATTGAAATTGAGCCATACTGGATTTGGCCCAATTCTACAGACATTCATGAAATCCAAGCAGACAGTTATTTGCAACAGACAGGTAGATGAAATAAAATTGTGGTTCTGAACAACTCTTCCTCGTGTCATAATCTCTGCTAATATTTTCATATCGACCTACATAAACAGACGATGGATAGGCTAGAAATCTGACTTGGGGAATTGGGCATCCAGTTTAAGCGGAGCAAGAAGCGCTCAGATTGGTGAAACAACAACCTATAGGTTTCTGCAATCAGGCAATGGATTCAAAGTGTCTTGGGATAGTTGCAAGGCTTGTAACATTGGTAGTTCACATGTTGGGGTTGGAAGCCATTATTCTAGTGCTGGTTTGGTGCATTTACTTCAGAGGCGTGCTCGCGTGGAAGGCAACCAATAAGAGCCATAACTTTAATGTGAGTTTTCTGATTTCATTTGTTTTCGTTTTTCAGTTTTAGTTTGGTGTGATCTTTATTCATGCCGGTTTGTTTTATTTAAGAGGCTACGAGCATATGGGGATTTATTGAACTGTGGGGTCTGAGAACAATAAACTGTTTGTACAACATTTCAGGGTTAGTTTTATTTAATAGATTAGTCTTGTCAATCGTCTATTTAATGTGTAAATTGAAAGGGTGTAGCTATAATTCGACATTCGAATCATCTGGTCTTATGTAATTTGGGATTATTTAATGAGTAAATTGAAAGGGTGTAGCTAGAATTCAACATTCAAATCATCTGGGCTTGTGTGATTTGGGATTATAGATTTGGCTGTGTTGCAACCATGGAAATTGATTGTTATCAACAGTGATTTTCGTCAATATTGCGTTGAAAGTGATAATGAGGACTAAGCAGCATTTGAATCTATTTAGTGTCTTGTATTTTTTGTGTGCCTTCTGACTTGTGTTGGAATTTGTGTCCAACATGTCCGCTGCTTATACATGACAGCGGACTGTATTTCCTGTCTTTGGCCTGGGATGTTTGACAGTAGGATTTGCTTACTAATATTTAGCGAGTGTAATTTTTTTTGAAGAGTTTATTAAAACCTAAAGTTTCGGAGTTCATTGAGGTGAGTCCATCTCCAGACCATTTTGAAGGGATCCCAAACACAATATAAATAAGAGAGGTATTGCCACACTCAATATGGATATTGGGGCTGGACTCACCAATCCATTAATAAACCCTCAAACTGGATACTACTGGATATTGGTGTTGGACTTGCCAATCCATTAATAAACCCTCGAAGACAACCAATATATTTACAGAACCCTTTACTTGCTAGAGTATATCTTAGATTTTTCAATTAGGTTATGGTTGGAGTATTATTCACAGTTATTTTATCGAAATGAAAGAAGCCATAAGTATTATTGCAAGCTAATCCTTGCAATCCATGATCGAATTGAAAGAAGCCATAAGTATTATTA
>LPNX011031593.1:26534-37976 GCA_001517045.1 Pseudotsuga menziesii | reverse complement strand
CTATGTTCTACTCTAGATCTGGCCTTGTGACTGTAGATATTAGGTTGCATGCTTAGAGATCCTACTCAGTTTCTCAGCATCCTTGGGGCTCTCTATTGTTGGATTGTATGGTTTGGGATGGTTCCTATGTATGGCTTGCACAACATAAAATATTAGAATATGTAACCATGCTTTGTGATTGAAATAATATTTTTATGGTGATTCAAGATGTCTTGTAACAACATGTTATTTGTGATAGCCTTTAGATAGTATTTTTGAGTAATTTTAAGTCATTCCTCCTTGCAACATCATTTTGGGACAATGTACATGGCTTGCATTGCATTGAAGTAAGGATGGCTTCCTTGGATTGCTATTACCAATAGCTTTCTCTTCTTACACCATCGAGGGAGATTGTCTCTAAGTGTATTCCATTCATAATCTTATGGGGCGAGCTCAGTGAAAGCTAGCATATTGACTTCCTTTACTGGCAGGATGTAAATCCCAAGGATTACTTGCTTTTGTTTTGACCGTTTTAGGGAAGATGGGTGATGTTGAGCATGGAATAACTCAAATTTTTCATCAAACAACTACAACTATTGAGATATTATATTGGTGTCATATTTTTTTTGTGTGGTATATAGGTACTTGGAATTTTATATTGTTGTAGAAATTTGTAGTTAGAATAGTGATGTAGGCGACATTGGACCATTCTATGTATAAGGTTTTATTTAGACTCACATAAATCAATATAGAGTCTAGAGTGATTCTTTCATTCTTTATTAAATTCTATAAAACATTTTGCACCATTAACTGTAAGTACATCCCAACTTTATTTTTTGAAAGAACTTTTTAAATTCAAAGAGAAGCATTAGAACTGGTTGGAAAGGTTGTGAAGCAAAATCTCACCCAAACTTGGAGGGGAAAACTACTTAACATGATCACTTCCATTTCATTAGGCTGCATTAGAATTGGCTGAAAAGGTTGGGTAGCACAAGCTCACCCAGCCCTGGAGGGGCAAACCACTAAACATGAGCACTTTCGTTTGACTAAGCTGTAACAACCAACAGGTTCTCTTCCATCAAAATCCACAAGAACATGTACATAGCCTAACATGCCACCATCTTCACCACTAGAACACAACATTCTGTCAACGGCACCTTTAAAATAATTTATTTGTAATTAAAAACATGTTGTTGAAAATGAGTCTAGTTTATTCTAACATATTATTAAGGGCCAAAAAGCCTAGATGCAAAATATTTATCAAAAAAAAGGTTTCAGTAAAAATGGTTGTGTATGGCATTATTTAAGTTTAAAGTGTCTTCTAAACAACTTGTGTGCTTTGTACTACACAGTGCTTATCTGGGTGCCTTGCAAATCATTATTTTGAGATAAGTTTGCGAGGATGGTTTATGCATTGTCATGAATTTAGGATCCTTGAAGTCCTTTATAGAAACTATACTCAGTACTCCTAGGTATTATATGTGAAATTTGCTAATTCAAAAGTAAGGTAAAAGCAATTTTGAACCTTGGCAGTCTATGATGAAGAAGCTCTTGGTTTATTCTTTTTACTTCTTTTTAAAGGTTTATCTGCTTATAAATATTAAAAACACTTTATTTTGGAGTTTTTGTAGCTAGTACTAATTTTTCAAAGCATATGTTTTCTACAAAATTTGTGGTTTTTTTTGTGCACTATAATGGTATGATTTTCATTCTATCCCCATTCTTCCTCAGGATGGAGAATCTAGGTGGAGTAGTTTGCATAGGGCCCTACATTTCAGGCATCTTGTAATGGTTGGAGTGCTTATTGAAGCTGGTGTTTCTCTCACATTGAAAGACTCTAAATGTTAAACACCAATTGATATGCTTTCTAGTCTAGTGCAACAGATTGTTTCTAAAGAAAATAATGCAAGTAGGATTTTCGTGACTTTGTTGACAAGTAGACGATGAATTGGAACTTCTTGACATGTAGAAAAGTGTTGCTTTATAATATGAAATTAAATTCCATGTGACTAAACAAGAACTCCTTAGCAATGTTTTAGTATTGAGTCTTGATGCATTACTTTTTTATGTTTGTCCCTTTTGTAGTCATAGGAACTACAAATCTCCTCAGCTTGGGAAATGGTGCAAACTATCAACTTGGAACTGGAAATACTGAAATACAGAAGTTACCGTACAAGGTGGATGCACTTCAAGGCCTCCTTACAAGGGATATTGTTGTTGCAAATTTCCATAGTGTAGTTGTGAGTACCTCAAGAGAATTATACTCCTCAGAATTTGGGAGGGGAGGTAGACTAGGCCACCCTGATTTTGATATTCACCAGGTATGGGATCTATATTGTATAGGTATGGGATGTATATTGTACAAGAAATGAAAATTGACTTTAGTAGAGAATAAAAATTAAGAGACAGTTCTATATTGTACAGTTGGTCAATGTACATAGTTTGACAGGGCCAAGTGGGTAGAAACTGCATTGCAACATGAATATAGATCAAACAAAATTGCACTAGACATGTGGAGGATTCCAAATTAAATGCTTAATGATGTGGAAACCAATTGGAACAATATTACTGTTAATTGATATTAACATCTGCAGTGCACTACATAATTGAATATGTTCTAGGCTTGAGTTTCATTTTATATTCAAATAAAAATTTCAGTCATTTTTTAAAACTTATTTGTTTTGTCATTGTTAATTGTTTTTAGTGTATGCTTGATAATAATAATTTGGTATGTTTGAATGATTCAAACTTTGTTTGAATATCATTATTATCAAGTAATAACAATTTGTCGAAGGGTGCTAGCTCAATGGTAGAGAACCTGCCTAATTATAGGAAATAAGTTGGTGGTTCGATTCTTCCATACCCTATCATAAATTTGTGACTACAAAAAAGGCTAAATTCACATATATAAGACTATTAGTATCTAATTTCCCGTATCTAGTCGTATTTAGCTTATTCATTAATATGTTATCATCTAGTAGTTTATTTAGTCGTATATTTGGTCATTAATTGATGCAATCAGTGACTAAATCAATGACTAAATCTGTGACTAAATCCATGAATAAATCATTGACTACCAATGACTAAATCATTGAATATCAATGGACAAATCAATCAGTAATAAGTCAAGCTATTAATGACTAAGTGAAATATGACTAACTATAAGATAGTGGAAATTAGCTACTATTAGTCTCCGACTCAAAAATAGTCGTTTATAGCCCGATTTTAATCATTTTTTTAGTCCTTAATTTCTCATTTTGTACTAGTGTCTTGAGCATGGTTATTTTTCCAATGTTCTATATGTACCATCACTTACATCAAAAATCCTGAGTGTCTATCAAATTACCCATACTAGAGTTCCTAAGAGAGTATCCTTCAACCTTGACGATGTAGAAATTACTGAACTTGCATCTAGAAAACTTGTGGAAAAGGCTCTACAAATCATCATGCAAAAGCCTATGAGTTTTCTCATTTTTTGGAGGATGCAATTCCCATAGCTCTATTGACTCATGGAAATGAGGTTAGTAGGATCTGAAATGAGAGGTTTGGAAACCTAAACTTCAAGTACTTGCATAAATTACAAAAACTTTCCATGGTTGAAGGCCTCTTGGTCATCAAAGCTACCACCAGAATTTGCAAAGGTTGTATTTTGGGCAAGCATTCTGAGCATAAGTTTGATTGGGGGAAGGAAAGCCAACAATCAGAAATTTTGGGGCTGATTCATTCTGATATCAGAGGACCAATTCCCATCACATCCTTGAATGGATCTTCGCCTATTCTTACTTTTATAGATTATTTTTCTAGATATACATGGGCCACCTCCATCAAGAAAAAGTCAGATGTCTTAGAAAAATTCATTGAATTAAAAGCACTGATTGGGAATGCATCCCGGAAAAATATCAAAACTTTGAGATATGATAATGGTGGGGAATATGTTAGTAATGAGTTTCTGCCACTATGTTCTAAAACTAGCATTCAGATCCAACCTTCAGTCCCCTACACTCCCCAGCAGAGTGGTGTAGTGGAGAGAAAGAATTAGTCTCTCAAGGAGATGACGACTTGCATGCCGGAAGCCAAGAAGTTGGCTGCAAATTTATGGTATGAGGCCATGAATTATTCTATATACATTCAAAATAGAGGGCCTCACTCATCCATGAAAGGGAATACCCCTTTCTAAGCCCACTTTAGACACAATCCAGATGTGTCAAATCTCAGAGTGTTTGGGTCCACTGCATGGGCCCGAATTTCGCATGATAAGAGAAAATATTTTCAAACACAAAGTGTTGAATGTTTTTTTATTGGATATTCTAATGAATCTAAAGTTTTCAATATTATAGATATCAGAACAAAACAAATCATCATTTAAATAAGTGTCTGGTTCGATGAGCCTCTTCAAGAGGTAGAACTAGTAAAGGAGAAAACTGTTGAATTTCCTTCATATTCTACTGAATATATGGATGATGAAATTGGGGGTAATGACCCTGACTTGGAGACTAATTTGGAACCTATGATATCTGATATCAGTGACAAGAAAGAATCAAGATCAATTTCATAACCTGAATTTCAAACACCTCTCCCAACATAGGCCACACAGACACTTTCTTCTACCGGTGACAACATTAGAAATCCTAATGATCCAAGAAGAACCTGGTCCAATTTCCAAAGACAAGGTATTTATCTCTCTTTTCATGAATCTTTTATATACAAAAATTGTTACTTAATGATAATTTTATATCCTAAGTCTTACTACCATGCTTGTAAATATCCAAAATGGCAAGCTGCCATGGACAAAGAGATGAATTCTCTTCAAAAGAATGCTACTTGGGAGCTAGTTTCTCTTCCTCCGTGGAGGCAGTTAGTTCAATGCAAGTGGGTATTGTAGAAAAAGGTTGCTTAAAATAGAAGCACCTTAAAATATAAGGTAATTTTGGTAGAAAAAGGTTTCTCCCAGGTCCAAGGTGTGGACTATCATGAGACCTTTGCACCAGTTGCAAAAATGGACTGCATCTGCCTAGTTTGGCACTTGCGACATCCAAGCACTGGGAAGTGCATCATATGGATATTAATTCTACCTTTATACATGGATATATTCATGAGTATATATACATGAATCATGCTGAGCACTATTTTTCATATTTATCTTTGTTTTACAAATTAAAGAAGTGACTATACGAGTTAAAACATGCCCCAAGAGAGTGGTATTCCAATATGGATGCCTTCCTTCTCTTGCAAAAATTATAAAGGTGTAAATCAGATATGAATGCTTATATACAGAAGTATTATGGTCATTTTACTATTATTATTTTATATGTTAATGATATTTTTATTAGTGGTATTATTGTTGCTTCCATTTTAGTCGTAAAAGATGCCCTCCATGATGCATTTGAGATGAGCTATTTGGGGCTCTTGAAGCCATTTCTGGGACTTGGAATTGCACAAAATTCTTATGGGATAATGGTCACTCAATATCAATACATATAGGACATGTTAGTTATGTTTACCATGGATTAATGTAATTCTTGTCCATTCCCTTTCCTTTCATTGATCATCCTTTAAGAAGGAAAAACCACTCCACCCATGGATTGCACAATCTACCACCATCTGATTGGTAGCTTGCTTTAGTTGACTCATTCTCAGCCTGATATATGTTATTCCATGAATTGTGTATCAAGAAACATATAGAAGCCTCATGATATTCACTGGAAGGAAGCCAAGAGGATCCTCTAGTATATTCAGGGCACCAGGACATCCAACATTCACTATACGGCAGACTTTGAGGTAGAGTTGGTTGGTTACACAGATTCAAATTGGGAAGGAGATTCTATTGATAAGAAGTCTAATTCTGGATAGGTATTCATTTTTGGTACTAGCCCCATTTTCTGGTCTAGCAAAATCAGGCCGCCATTGCATTGTATTCAGTAGAGGTTGAGTACCGAGGAGCCGTGAATGGTTGCATCCAAGCTGTTTGGTTGCAAGGAATTCTTTCAGAGTTTAATTTTGGTAGTACTTTTTCCACTGTCCTATTTTTTGAAAATCAAATTTCTATTAATATCTCTAAATATCCAATTACCGAGAAGAGGACCAAGCATGTAGAGATACACATGCACTATATCAGGGAATTGGTGCATGACAAGACCATCATTCTGCAATACTTCTCTACTGATGAGCATATTTCAGACGTATTCACCAAGATATTTTCAGATAAGAAGTTCACTTACCTCTGTTCACTATTGGGGGTGAGTTCATCAAGGTGATCAGCTTACCTTCCAGTGTTTAGCTTGAGGGGGGGTTTTTCCCATTGGGTTTTCCCTGTTTCCTCACTTAGATTTATTTTTTATCATTGTTTGAGTTACATTATTGTAAAGGGTGACCTATGGACTTTGTTTCCAAGGACCTATCATTTTATGCATTTTTTACTCCTCTTGAGTATAGATTAAGGGGTGGTGTTGGAGTCATTTACCCAACATGCACACTTATTTGCTTAATTTTGGCCTCTTTACCCACTATCATAACTTTAATTCACTTACTTAGAATTAGATGAGAACATTATGACATCAGCATGAGATTAACCACACCCTCCTTTATTCAAGGAGGACAACTAAGCCTTTTGCTTCATTCGAGGAGGCTAACTGGGCTTCCTCCTTCAAACAAGGAGCGTTTCTGGGGTGATCTAAGTGTCATAAATGCACCTAATTGGAAACTGATTGTTACAATCAGTTAAGTTGAGTTGTGGAGGTGTTTCCATTGACTATTTGATTATTTTTTGTCATTATTTATGAACTGGAGGTAACAGATGCAACTACAACCACTTCTTATTACATGTGTCACATTAATTAACTCCATCAGAGCTAGATGGAGTTATTGATGTGCTACCTCCTTCAGTTGGACATGAATTTACATGTGATGAGTCACTTCTAGTTATATTCAGTCATTTATTGCACTCTCATTCAGTGAGGACTTAGTGTGAGTCAGTTATGATTAGCTCAGTGGTTAACTATGTGTGCTAATTGTGACTAGCATTCAGTTAAGCTACACACATCCATTCAATTCGAATGACCTCCTTGATTTTTCAAATTGTCTTGGAATCCATGCACCGTGCATGACCATTGTATTGTAATATCATTATTTCATTGATTATACAGAGCTAAAACATTCTATTGCAACACCATTATTCCATTTTCATACTTAATTGTTTGAAATCTCTTATGAGACTGTGTTTTAGTCCCTAGATTACTATGACAAATTAATACTTAACTCCACCAACCTGAAATGATAATGTCAGTTACATGCAAGAAAAATTATTTTTTGTAAGGATTTCCCACTCTATCCATCCATTACAAACCCTTCCCATGCTTGGGATCCCTTCTACCACAAACCTATTATCTTACACAATATTATTTATACAAGAACAATAGCTAGACATTAATTCCTTTGCTAAAATCATGAAATATCAAACCTCCTCACATCATCTTAACCTTGGGAATTCTCTCAATAAATCCCTTCAGTACCCCATTGTAGGCATTCGTTAGTTACATCATCACTGACTCCAACTAGCCTGGTAACTACACCTCCATGGGTATAGTCTTTTTTAGGGACTCTAAAACCATTTAACATTTGTCAGGAATTGTAACGATGCCAAAACATTTCATAGTTGGGTTCTTTAGAACATCAATGGGTTTAGCATATTTGGGGGACTCTAAAACCATTTAACATTTGTCAAGAATCGCAACATTGCCAAAACATTTCATGGTTAGGTTGTTTTGGGGTATCATGTTATTTTTAGTTTTCCTTTACATTAAAAAGGTGTTGCATTTGGGTAAAAAGGGATTATGCAATAGGTAGATCACTTTCCGTGATAAAAACACTTCACTCAGTTTGGAATTTTGTATTTAGATTAGACTAGGCTATCCAATTTAATATCTACACTACAATAAATTTTACTTTTAGGGTTGGTTGTCTTCTACCTCCAAAAGGCACTTTTGGGGGAAGTTTTGGATTTAGAGGCGGTCTTTACAAAACCACACCTAATAGAATTGACACTAAATTTTTTTACTTTTAGGGGTGGTTTTCGAAGAGATCAAAACCACCCCTAAAAGAGACTTTTAGGGGCGGTTCTAACCCCCCCCCAAAAAAAAGTGACTTTTGTGGGCGGTTCTAAACCCCCCCTAAAGTCACTTTTGGGGTAGGTTCTCACCCCTCCCCCAAAAAAGTGAATGTTAAGGGCGATTATTAACCCGCCTCCTAAACGCCTATGGGGTCGGTCCCAAACCCCCATCGTAGGTACCTACAAGGAAAGTTTCAAACCCCAAATTTAGGTACCTACAGAGGCGATTGAAAACCCCCCTAAAAACCTTTATAAAACTTTGGGGGTGGTTGAAAACCCACCTCATAGGTACCTACAGGGGAGGTTAAAAACCCCCCTTAAAATTATTTATTACAAAACTTTGGGGGCAATTTTAAACACCCCTCATAGGTACCTACGGAGGCGGTTCAAATCCCCCCCTAAAACTCTTTATAAACCTTTGTGGGTTGTTTTAAATACCCCTCATAGGTACCTACATATGTGGTTATAAAACACCCCTAAAACTCATTACAAACCTTTGGGCGTGGTTGTGAACCCCCCTCGTAACTACCTATCGAGGTGGTTCGAAAGCCCCCCTAAAACTATTTACAAAAATTTCCGGCCGGTTATGAACCCCCCTCATTGTAACATAAAAGGGATGTTTTGAACCCCCCTAGTAGTGACATATGAAGTCATTTTAGAAGCCCCCTTGTATCCATAATAAATAATAATAAAATATATTTTATTTAAAACATCAATATTGCAATATCATTATGGCACGAAGGAATTGAACCTTCAACCTCCTGCTTGTAAAACAGATGCTCTACCATTGAGCTAAAACACTTTAAGAATTAGGGAAAGGGGAAATATCAACACCAATATTGCATGATTCATAATTCTAAGCTGTCTATTTTTTTCTATTGTCTCCACATCATCTAAACTTAACTCATTTTCATTTTCTAAAGAACTTCTATGGTCATAATCCTTTGAAGTTCCATGTAACCAAAAAAAATTGTAAATCTTAAGGGCCTCACATATTAAATCATGTGACATTCTTTCCTTGTGTTTAATATAAACTAATACTCACTTAATATCTAGTTCACAAATATATTTAATTCACCAATCAACCAAAATATTGGAAGCAATTGGGTCAATACACCTTCCTAACACCTTGAGGTCTTCTGACCAATGTAAGACTGATTTGGAAACCTGTAATACAATAATAAAATATTTCCATATTTGAATAAAACTCAAGCTGAAAAACACTTAAATTTTATAAGCTAAATTTCCTGTTTCCATAGATTCTGTCATCCTATGGCATTCTGCTTCACATCGTAGTCATTGAGTGTAACATTGTGGGCATGGAAATTTTCAATTTAAATGCATAACAAAACCTATAGAGCTTTAGTGTGGGAATGCATTTGAAGTGTTTGAAAAAGATACAGATAAATAGGCACACCAGGTTAGCAATTACGATTTTTATAATTTACAACCCTACAACTTTGGTTATGATTCTATGACCCTATGATCCCCATATAGGCTAAAGTATCAACGTTTGGTTGTTTTGGTTTATGTCCACTACAATATCTTATTGTGGGTGAAGTATATTGAGGCTTTGGGAACCCCCTTGACATGGCTAGTATTTCCTTAGAAAACATTGACATTTTGACTGAATGGAGGGTGGAGTTTCAGAGGTTTATTATGGAGGACTAAGTAGACACCTTTGTGGATAGAGGTAGAGGAATATTAAGTTGAGCATACCCATGGGGCAAGGGAATATTTGCATGAACCACCTCTATTAGGGGGATAATTTTTTCTTTGAAGAGGGAATTGGTAATATGGAAGCTTATAAGGAATCATCATCACCATCTTATACATATATTCATACTCTAGAACGTACCAGTGGACATAAAACTGATGTTGTAGTGTCAACTAGTGGCAGATGATCCCTTACATGTTCCTGTAAAAGGGGAAGATGTAATTGATATCTAGCTTCTATATTTATCATTGTATATGATTAATCATGATGAGATCAGGAGGTATATTATAATCCTTCAGGTCATAAAACATGTGCTATATATGATGATCACTACAATCTAAACCAACTCATTAATTTCCAAAATGCATTGAGGAGTGTCTTCTCAATAAGCATCAATTTTTCAAATGGAGGCTAACCTTTTGATATGGAAATTGAAATATAGAGACTTAAGGACTTCAGAATAGTATCTCCTTAATTATGATAACAATGCTCATAGGACTTCACTTGTACATGAAATGGTGCATGATCGAACTCATGATCAATTTTTGTATCAATAGAATATACCGACTCTCAGTTATCTCGAATTTCCTTTTGAGCTAATTTTTTACCAAGTACGTTCCCATCATGTTTGGAGGTCTGATTCAGAGGAATTTCAGTTGAAAATTCCTCCTCATACTTGTTGTTTGGACTGAAGAAATCAATATTCGACAAAAACAATTCTACTTTACATGGTTATATAGAAGCCCAAAGATCAATAAATCATAAAAAAATGCAATAAAAATGAGATGAGTTGCCATAAATTCACTTAAATTTGTAGGAGGGAATAAATAAGTAAATTTATTATTGGGGACAGAGAGACCAACAAGACATCAGCTACAGTTACTAATCTTAATCAATCATCAAAATGCAATCTATGTCTATGTAGCATGTAGCAATTGGTCAAAAATATTTTTTAGTGGCTAAGGTAGTTAATACATTACAAAATTGTATCACAATCGAATTTACCGTTGTGGTAGAAGAAACTATTGATTCTCCCATTCCATTACAATATCTAACTCTTTGTGCAAGAACTTTGGGGTAGCTTTAGTAGAAAAATCAACTTATAAAACAATATCAATAATTTAGGATGATATCTCCAAGCATGCACAAGATTCTCGACAGATGTATCTACCATTAAGAATACCAGTACCACTTGGACAAGAATATTGTCTATGAGATGTTTTCAATTTGTATTCCTTGTCCCTTGGAAATAACAACTAGATTATGATCCCAGTTAAGAGAGGGTAGTTCCACTTCTCTACCAATAGTTGAGACTAATGATGGAGATGTTACATCTTATATTCCACTTTTAAGTTTTGTTTTAGGGTTAAGAGTTGGAAGCCTTTAGTCATTAGACTTGGGATGTAATACCTATTCCATTAGTATAGTATGAGTGATGATGGAATTTTACTAGCCTCTATTGACAACTTTTGCTCCACATATGCTCATAGATACTTTCTTCATTCTCCATTTCTGAGATATGTATGAAGGAGTCTTCTATTGTATGCTAAACCATGGGGAAAATGATTTAACATTAGTAAAATTAAATTAGAAAGCACTTTAACAAAGAGAGGGAAACATGCTTGTAGATATTTATATCGTA
>LPNX011031584.1:689841-744972 GCA_001517045.1 Pseudotsuga menziesii | reverse complement strand
ATAACACAAAGTTAGCTTTACAAAGTTATAACACATTTTATGTAATATTTATTATTATGCTAACAAACAAAAAACTCTTGGAAAATATACGCTCAACTGCAACACTTTGAAGTTTGCACCCAGTGTCTATGACTTTGCCCACGTATGCGACTCTTCTCCCACGACAAATGCATCCTACAACTCTTTGCGTCACAATGGTGGCCTCCACAGTTCATTCACAGATTCGTGATGACAACTTCACAAGAACCAGACAGGCAGCTTTATAGGAGGGATAGGGTTAACCTGTAGGCAGCAAAAAGAATCGGCGATTTTCAACCGTTTAATTCGCTGGCCATAGAAAAACGCTGAATTTCAAATTTTAAGGCAAAAAAATGCCGAATACGATGACTTAGTTTATAGGTTCCATGCACCAAAGGAGATCTTATATCCGTCTATCTATGTAAAAGTTTCAAAGAAAAGTTAAATCAAGCAAACAAAGCACTATTCTTGAGACCATTATGGTAGGAAAGTCCTTGAGAGAGGCAATATTCTTGAGACTCTAATAGTAGGTAAGTCCTTGACAGAGGTTAAAAAAAGATGCTACTCTCTATGTTTTGGAGGTTAGCCCACAAAAACAATGTGGTTCATAGATCAATTAAAACTAACAAAGTGGATGTTCTTTATTTGCATGAAATGAAGGTAGCAAGAAATGAAACCATTGGATCCATGAAAGGGGTTTTAAAGGGTTGGAAATTTGTGGATTCAGACTCGAGGACATATCTAAGGGATTGTTATCTAGATGGAACAAAATGTGAGTGTCAAACTCGAGACTCCTACACTCGAGTATCAGGTTGAAAATGCAATCGCTTTGTTGAAAGAAGACCTTTCCAATCTTCAACGTGTGTGGCCCACACATAAATAGGAAGGACTTTTGGGAAATTTCGTTAGAGTAGGATACTATTTAAAGAGGGAATGTAATATTCAAGAATTTTAAGATTTTATCATGAAATGAGGAGAGGTCTAGGGTACTAATGTTAGGCCAAACCCACCTGATAATTACTTTATTGATAAGTTAGCTGAAGCTAACCTGCGTGATGTTGAACATACAAGAGTGAGCTTTACATTAAAAAATAAGCACTATAAGGATGAGGGTATTCCAAAGAAAATCAATTGGTTCTTTGTATACATTTTTGCATAATTTAAAAAGATAAAAGACCTCAGTGAGTGTCAATGTCATATCCAAATATTCACCTATCTTCCTTCAAATGGGAGGTGATGACCTAAAGCCCCAAACCCCTTTCAAATTCAATAACACTTGGATTGAGAATGATAATAACAAGGAGGTGGTGTGTCAAGAGTGGGATACTGAGAATACACTCACATCAACGAATATATTTAGCAATTTGCAATTTTTTATTACCTGTAACCGTAGTACAAATAGGTGTTTAAAAATAGATTTCAAGTGTACCTTCATGTTTGAGTTTAATTGTCTATTACAACTTCCCGGTACAACGATTTATGAAATTTTATGTAACTTTCAGTCTTCCAATTAATATCCATTGAGTCTAATGATTTATCAAATTTTCAATATGAATGTTCATTGTTCAAATAATCATCAAATTTATAATTATGAATCATGATTCATAATTTATGCAGAAATCTATATGCATGTATGATGTGACTGACATATATATATATACAATATCCCCGACATACCCAAGTACCCCTTTTCAAAAATGGAGTCCCTGTACTCGTACCTGTCCCCGTACCCAAGTTTTATGGCAACTTAGCAGCAACCTTTTGAGGTTTATAGCAACTCAGCAACTACAGAGTCCTGATCAGCTCGGCCTTAAACTAGTCACAGATCATGATTTGCAAATGCGTGACTCCCAAGATCATGAAATCAAATTAAGCATCCCATAATTACTTTATAAACATACCACATGCAACTACGAGTCTATTCTATCAGCTATCATGTCATTATTTTATGAGTTGTCTCGTTCATCTAACTATTGGAACATCCACAGAAAGTGATCTACCACCACGACTGCTGTGTATATTTGTATTTCAGCTATTAATTTTTGAGGCATTCAGTTGTCAATATGCATTGCATTGTTGTTTTTCTTGTCAATATCCTAAATCTTAGACTATTACCATGCAAGTCCCTATGACATCAAATTGGTAGAATCATATTCACATAAACAAACTAACAACTCTTTGAACTGACATTGAAAATTTGAAATAAATAAACACCCAGTAACTTTTCATGAAAACATACAAAAGAGATAGACTTCTCAACAAGAAAAACAAAACAGATAGAAGGATGAATGATACTGGGTAGCATTCTACTTACAAGAAAAACTGAAAGCAATATATTTAACAATAGACTATGTTTTGTGCAGAATCATACCCAAAATATTTGAAGGATGGTGTTAAAGGTGAAGGATCATCAACACATTGTTGCTTAGAAAGTAGGATTTCATTTCCAACATCATGCACCTCATCCTTCTCTTCTAAAGAATCCTTGTCCCATCCTTCAATTGGAACTTCATTTTCTTCTATGTCATCTGATCCTCCTATAAAAGTAATAACAATGAAAATTAGCATCATACACAGTCAAACAAAATTTTAGGTATTCAGTTGTAAATAAATTTGTTGCTTACCTTCTTTCTTGCCATACACATTTTTGCAGCCTTAACATCTGCAGTCGTCTGAGAAACCAACACCAGCCTAGAATACACATATGAAAACGTAGTAAGAACAATGCACATCATTGCTCCCAATTTCACATCTACATTACCTTAAAAAATGAGATTATTGCATCCAATAACATTCGCAGTATTTTTTCAGGCACATTGATTTCTTGCAATTGCATCCTCTTTTGTGCCTTGATGAAGATGGAGTCTCACCACACTCATCCTGATAAAATAAAATGGTGCATAAGTATTTAAAACCTTCAAATGACACTAAAGAGAGCAAACATGAAAAACAAAAATCTCCAACCATTTTCTCACCCCATTAGTTGGTGGAGAATCAGCACCACGAACAATCTTAGG
Organism: Pseudotsuga menziesii; assembly: GCA_001517045.1. Lineage (NCBI taxonomy): Eukaryota > Viridiplantae > Streptophyta > Pinopsida > Pinales > Pinaceae > Pseudotsuga > Pseudotsuga menziesii. The sequence goes on along the minus strand of LPNX011031584.1, from coordinate 741,937 downwards.
AGCAAAAGCAAGGGGATTATGAGATTCTATCTGCTGGTGGGTACCAAGAACCATGTCCTCGTATTCAGGTTTAGTAAAGAATTCTTGGCACATGCAAGGTTCAACACAGTATAATCCAACTATAAAACACTCACAGTATTTGGGAAATGTGCAAGTTAGCATGTTAGTTTAAAACAATATAATGTTAACCAGGGCAAGCATATATTAAAAAGAAAAATATTTAAGAGCATATTGACTAACCTTGTTTATTGTTTGTTGAAGCAGTATATTTGGTCCATAAACTGATCCAACTTAGTTTCTATAAATTTGATAAACCTTTGAACTAAATGATGAAGCTTGCATTCTCAATAAAAACAAGAAAAGGGATAGGGAATATATTTTAATTTACAAAAACTTACAGTTTCGGGAATTTTGATTTTTTACAATTGCAACGCTTGCAGCCATATTTATCCCCAATTTTGGGGCATAAATCCAAAAAGCATAGTTAGAGTAAATAACACAACTGAATTGAACAATTTCTACACCACAAAAGCATTGGAAATGGTGAGTAAACCATTAAAAATAATTTAGAACTATCTGTTGTTACCTCTTCTTCTTGGGACTACTTTGACTGAATTCCTCCCCGGTACTAAATGGAGAATGTTGAGAAATATCTAGAAGTTCCAGCCTCTTCTTTCCAAGAGGACTCAAGTTTCTCTCTTCATATTTGAAAGGTAACTAACTTTACAATGGATTTATTCCAATAGTTATAGATCAAAAATAGGTTGTAGATCTTGTCACTCCAATCTGTGACATTCCAAATGAATGCAACTCTTTATGATTTATTCTAGTCTTCTCTACCATTGACACAACCATCCTAGAATAAATGTTTGAGTTTGATCCTATTGGTATATTTCCTCCTGAGTTTACAACAGGTAGAGAACTTCCTACAAGTTCAGATGATCCCTCCTTTACACCAGATGAAGGCGACATCCCTTATGTGCTAGTAGATCCCTTTGCTGATGTTAGCATGTTGAATCCACAATTTAGTGGTGTTATAGTGAATTTCACCACTCTAGGTGAATCACACTTTGTATGGCCTTCCCCTATCCCGCTGTAGACTCTTTAGACCCCATGGACCATCTTTTATCCTTTTATGTTTCCTTGATCATCCCTAAAACTATATGAAAAATGATATACATGGATTTTTACTCGATAACCGCATACATACACGGGTTTGATCCATATAACCGCGTACATCGGGATGTGTGCATAATCCAAATCTGTTGGAGTTTTCCTTGACATGGATCCGACTCATTCGACTCCTGGCCTTCCATATGCCTTGATATCACTCAGATTCGACCCTTCATTATCCCTTGTGAAGCTATATAAGGAACCCCTTGGTATATTGAAGGCATATAGAGAGATTGAAAGCAAAGAAACTATAGTCCATTGCTGCTGGAATTTATACTTGAGTCTGCATCCCTTTGTCCCTTTGGAGCACTTTTGTGTTCTTCCCAAGCTTGCCTTTTGCTAGTGAGCTTGCTATCGTGAGATGGAGGATTGAGGTAGTGGAGGCCCAAGTGGGGGATTCAGTTTCTCCGGTTCCCAGATGTGCCGTCAGAGTTTGTATCTATCTTGTAATCTCTGATTTATATTAATAAGAACTATCTTTTCCTGTCCAATGATGTGTATTTGATTGAATATTGTATCCATTGGAATATGTCAAATGCTTTTATATTATTTATTATATATGCTAGAATAGATATAACACCATGATATATAGTATGCTTGTATTGTTTACTTGTTGTTGAGGAAGTATTATATCAATTCAAGGTGAAGATTGGAAAGCTCAATGGGGATCTACTTCAACCATCCGGAATAAGGTACGAGGTCTGATCCTTTAGTGTTAGAAATTTTATTTCTATTGCATATTGGGAAATATTTATTTCTGGAGTCAAAGCTATCTATTGTGGTACCCCGAGCCATAGGAATTTCTCTCCTTAACAGAATTGGTGACTCCGCTGGGGATCGAACCTAGAATCTCTGGTTTCGCAGACTCTTAGTGAATCACAATTTGTATGGCCTTCCCCTTTCCCGCTGCAGACTCTTTAGACACCATGTACCATCCTTTATCCTTTGATGTTTCCTTGATCATCCCAACAACTATATGAAAAATGATATACGCGGCTTTTTACCTGATAACCGCGTACATCGGGATGTGTGCATAATCCAAATACTTTTGGAGTTTTCCTTGACATGGATCCAACTCATTCGACTCTTGGCCTTCCATATGCCTTGAGATCACTCGGATTCGACCCTTCATTATCCATTGTGAAGCTATATAAGGAACCCCTTGGTACATTGAAGGCATATAGAGAGATTGAATGCAAAGAAACTATAGTCCATTGTTGCCAGAATTTATACTTGAGTCTGCATCGCTTTGTCCCTTTTGAGCACTTTTGTGTTCTTCCCAAGCTTGTCTTTTGCTAGTGAGCTTGCTATCATGAGATGGAGGATTGAGGTGGTGGAGGCCCAAGTGGGGGATTTAGTTTCTCTGGTTCGCAGACGTGTCGTCAGATTTTGTATCTATATTGTAATCTCTGATTTATATTAATAAGAACTATCTTTTCCTATCCATTGATGTGTATTTGATTGAATATTGTATCCATTGGAATATGTCAAATGCTTTTACATTATTGATTATATATGCTAGAATAGATCTAAAACCATGATATATAGTATGCTTGTATTGTTTACTTGTTGTTGAGGAAGTATTATATCAATTCAAGATGAAGATTGGAAAGTTCAATGGGGGTTTACTTCAACCGTCCAGAATAAGGTACGAGGTCTGATCCTTTAGTGATAGACATTTTATTTCTATTGCATATTGGGAAAGATTGATTTCTGGAGTAAAAGCTGTTTATTGTGGTACCCCAACAGGTCACCCCTGGTCATAACTGAGTAGCACCGGAGATATTTCCAGGATTGTATTCATATCTGGGGGCTCTTTCGAGAGTTTCAAGCTTTTCTACCCTACCCATACGGTCGATCCTGCCTGTGACTATCCGCCTGAGCATTGGTTATATTGGGGTGACCTTAGTTTCCTTACCTAGGTTATCGAGGGGGTATTTGTAGAGGTTATTCTGCAGGTGTCCCGACCAGGTAGAGGTCGGACAGCACAGTCTCTTTATGCGTTGAAGCTGAGGGCCACTATAATTGGTTACGTACCTCCATTTGTAGTGTATGGGAGTTTCGAGCCTCTCCTAGGCGAGACATACTTGCTGCATTCGGGAGCTCACATACCCTCCCATTGGTTTGCTTGTATTTTGGCTATAGATTTTCTTAGGAGTGTGCTCTTTGTGTGCTATTTGGCCTTTGGGATCGTAGTTACTTGAGTATATTTATGCTCTCTTGAGTTCGGGTCCTTTTATTTTCGGCATGCGTGGTATTCTATCACCCACCCTTGGTCCTAGTATGGACCCTGGTGTTAGACTTGGGGGCATCATAGCCCATTACCCTGCTCGTACATTTGGGATTTGTCATATTCTGCCCTCTACTCCATTTGTGGAGGATGTTGATTCCCTTCACTCGGTCTTTACACCAATGGCCACCCTCATGGGGTGGTAGTGGATGCGTGCACATTGGGTCTACACCTTACTTTCCTTTTTTATGTCCCATCGTCCATCGCATTGTTTCCTTTGGGTGCCATTGTCATGATAATTCCTCCCTATTCCCTATAGTGTGGATTCTTTATTGACTATTTTGGGTTGTTTTGTTCTAATATGGTTGTCATGTAGGGTCCAGTTTTTGTACACTCTCTTCGAGGTTTCTACCCGTTCGTTCCTATCATAGGTATTATATCTGAACTGGCATATAGGTTAGGATATCACATCCATTTGCATTTTGCATGACCTTATGACCATGTTACCATGACCTTAGGTACGAACCCACTCTATTATGTCACGGAACCTTCTTGCTGCTTTAGAAGTGGCATAGTACGAGTGGTAGAGATTCACCTTACATGGGTACCCTAGTTAGCTCCCTTTTGCATTTGGTACCCATGCTGCGAGTCCTCTCTTAGGTCCAAAAGCCTCTTTTAGTCCTACCATGTCCTTGAGCAAGAGCTTCATACTCCTCTTGAACTTTATGCTGGCCATTTCCCCAGGACTCCCTTGTATATGTCAAGTTGTGAATGCATTATCATGAGCTTTGCCTGCCTTATTGAGATTTATGCCGTCTCCCCTGACATTGCGTTTCAGCCATATAGCCTGGGCTTGTCTCATGTCTAGCCATGCATAGTCATTTTTTATATCCTTCGCAGCTTGATTCCCTTTTTACCGGGAGGGGATTTTCCCTCAAGTGTCGATATCCTACACATGTATCCTTTCATTGAGCATAGGTATGTTCCATTGCTTGAAACTATTTTGTTTGCCCTGATGACACTCGTCTCCCCCTATCTTGTAACTATAAAGCTAGTTTATTCTTTTTTCAAGCTTTTCAAATAACTGAAAAAGTCCAAAAAAAATCAAAAAACCAAAAAGCCGGACATGGAAAGATGTTATATTTGGCAGCTGTCGAGTTGTGTTTCATTCGAACAGAGCACTATATATCACATCCATTGGTTGGGTTATAGTTTGACTTTAGGAGCTGTACTTGTTTATCTGAGTTTATCTCCGCCGACAGGTTAAGCTTCCAGTCCCTATGGAGCGCCTGTTGATGCCTCCTATGTCACAAAGATGTCCCAGTTTGTATATTGAGTCTATGCTGCTTTCATTCAGTCACCATACGCCATTATGCTCTTGTTCGAAGGAAGTTGAAACTTGTGTCAGCCATTCCTCAGTTATCTTGACTTTGCATGTCGGCCATTCCCGGTACAGTTACTGGTTCGTACACCTTATGGTCGAGTCCTTCCACATTAGACATATTTGCTGAGTACCTCGTGTTGGATGATGGGGGATGCCTTAATTCCCTCCTTCCAGCGGATTTCATCCCATCAACTTCAGATCATTTATTCTGGGATTGGAATCTTGATTCCTTTTGAGTTCCTTGAGACTTGCAATCATCAGTGGCAGGTTCCCTCTCCATTGATATTTTCTTGGGAATACATCAATGTCCCTTGATCGATGGATTCTCTCAAGTGTTCAACCTCAACACATCTATTCACACTTGTTAGTTTGCACTCTAGTACCTTGATTCCCATTTTCATTATCGGTGGGTAATCTCCCGTCTGTTAACGGTATACATCAATGACCAGTAATCAGATGATGGACTACTATGTTCAACCTCGACACCTCTATTCGCATAGTAGGACATGTACTCATAGCGGTTGGTGTAGAAGACTTTCCAGATTGGTGGCATCTCTTATATGTTACCTCCTTGATCGTGCCAGTGTTCATGAGATTTCAGCTCTTGTGACTTGATACTAGTATATGTCAGACATTTCCAGCCACTATGGAGATCTTGATCTATTGTATATCTTCAGCCATTTTGGAGATCATGCTCCTTTGTATATCTTCATCATGGAGATTCTGATCTATGTATATTGTACGTGGCGATGACCACATCTGTGATATCATGTATTATGCCTATTTATGGACATTGTACTCTTATGTATCTAGGAGTGCTATATGTACTTGCAGTTATATGCAGAGTTGTATTATTGTACTATGCTGATTGGGTGGCTGGTCTTTCATTTGGGATCCTTCATCACTCCACTTCTGGGATGGACTTATAATGTATTTCAGCCATCGTATAACCCCTCTGATCTCATACATTAGGGGGAATCTATTATAGCAGTTTTCACCACTGTAGGTGAATCACACTTTGTATGGCCTTCCCCTATCCCGCTGCAGACTCTTTAGACCCCGTGGACCATCTTTTATCCTTTGATGTTTCCTTGATCATCCCTAAAACTATATGAAAAATGATATACACATCTTTTTACCCGATAACCGCGTACATACATGGGTTTGACCCATATAACCGCATACATCAGGATGTGTGCATAATCCAAATCCTTTTGGAGTTTTCCTTGACATGGATCCGACTCATTCAACTCCTGGCCTTCCATATGCCTTGAGATCGCTCGGATTCGACCCTTGATTATCCCTTATGAAGCTATATAAGGAACCCCTTGGTACATTGAAGGCATATAGAGAGATTGAAAGCAAAGAAACTATAGTCCATTGTTACCAGAATTTATACTTGAGTCTGCATCCCTTTGTCCCTTTGGAGCACTTTTGTGTTCTTCCAAATCTTGTCTTTTTCTAGTGAGCTTGCTATCGTGAGATGGAGGATTGAGGTGGTGGAGGCCCAAGTGGGGGATTTAGTTTCGCCAGTTCGCAGACGTGCCGTCAGAGGTTGTATCTATTTTGTAATCTCTGATTTATATTAATAAGAACTATCTTTTCGTGTCCAATGATGTGTATTTGATTGAATATTGTATCCATTGGAATATGTCAAATGCTTTTACATTATTGATTATATATGCTAGAATAGATCTAACACCATGATATATAGTATGCTTGTATTGTTTACTTGTTGTTGAGGAAGTATTATATCAATTCAAGCTGAATATTGGAAAGCTCAATGGGGATCTACTTCAACCATTCAGAATAAGGTACGAGGTCTGATCCTTTAGAGTTAGACATTTTATTTCTATTGCACATTAGGAAATATTAATTTCTGGAGTCAAAGCTGTCTGTTGTGGTACCCAAGCCATAGGAATTTCTCTCTGTAACAAGTGGCATGGGAGTAGCAAGGCTATTTCAATGTAAATCGATGCCAGAGGGAATACCAACTGATATGGGAGAATTTCCATTATTTCAAACATTACTGTCAGATTTATCGGAGGTAATTTCATTAGTTTTTGACAAGAAAGTGGAGAATCGTATGTTAGATGAAGATTGGGAATTTCTTCCACTGTCTACACCTGTTTCCCTATTTAAAGGGACAATTTGCATACAGTCATAAGTCACACCTTTTTCACATGAAACTGATGGTGAAGTATTTGTCTTTGAATCATGAGTTGAATTTACCAAAGCACCTATTTTAGGCATTTGACTTGTAGACTTCTAGGAACTATTACTCATGGTTTTCCTTTAAGTTTTTGAGGCCTCAAAATCTAGGCAACGCCTATGTATGCCTCATTGGATCTGGTAAGCAAGTGCCAAAATTTTTATGTGGATGGCCTAAAACATATTGGGAATTCTGAACGGCTGCAAACACCTCTGTCTTGAACTCAACATTCATATCTGGAGATTAATTTGGGGATATGAAATTTTTCAAAGGTACAGATGACAGGTTTATGGTTTGAATCTAATATTTCCACAGAGAAGCCAAAGGTAGAGTTTACAGGTTTCACATATAAGAAACGACGAGAGAGAAAAACAACAAAACTGAAGGTTCCTTAATGAACAAATTTAGTTATAATGAACAATATATTTTTCCATATACCCTGTTTTCATATTTGGGTTTAGGACAATAATGGTTGCTTGTCTTAAACAAAGTAATTTTTTTTAAAGAATAACCAATTTTCTCAATTTCAATAAATGAGATATATTCTAATAATCCTTTTATTTTTCTAAACTGCTATGGTTATAAATTCTTATTGTTAATTGTGATTCCACAAACCTTGGATAGTTCACTTGGGAAATAGAAAAAGCATTTGTTCCATGATCCTAGGTTTACTTTTATGCTCCCATTATAATGCAATTCCTCAACACAAGAAAATTGCAGACTTATTCATGCATAGTAATAATTATTGTTTAATGTCTATTAATCAGTGTCTAATGATATAGATGGAGAGTTATACTTGTTTAATGGTATTCCTTTCTGGTTTTAAACTTCAAACTATCTAAGGTTCAGTTCTTTTCCACAAGCTCCTCAAGATTGTGTATAGGAATGTTCATTGAATCTCTCTATGCCCTAATCATTTTTAACATCTAAAACATGACATTAGAGAGGAAAAAAATGCTAAATATCTAAATCATAACAAACAAAGAAACAAACAGCCATGAAAAAAAATAATTAATAAAATTAAAACCAATCTATAAAAGTAAAACCATTCTATAGATTGTTATTATTCCATTACAGTCTAGTCACGGTGGTGCTTATTGATAACATGCATACATTAATGTTCACTATCTCCTTCCTTGACATGATTTCTCATGGAGATGACTATATTCAAAATACAAATGCAAGATACATTACAACTGTAGAGACAATAACTCAAATAAAAAAATATTTAAGTGCTTATTGACCTACAACTACTATTGCTGGAAAGCCCCATATAAAGTCATAGCCCCATCTAAAATCATAGAATGTGGTTTGAAGCATGATATTTTTACTTAAACTATCCTACTATGCCAGCACTGCAAACAATGCAATATTCTGGATGCTGAGTCTACACGCAGAAATGTTGAAAAATGCTATGGTAGATAATGCTATAGCTTGTAGTGTTCTAATCAATGCACTTAAAAAATGGAGAGTTGGAATTGGCGTGCACATTTTCTGGGGAATTTGTTAAAGTCAAAGCTACAAGGTAAAATAGGTTCATTAGTCAAGCGGATTTATGTGTGATTCAACTAAAGTTTCTTATGACTGGAGGCTACTATTAACACACATTTTTTAGAATGGGTTTGTAATAAAATCCAAGTACTATGCTGTTGTACAGGATAATTCACCTAATAACCTAGGTCTAGGGGGTTACCAACATACTCATGACTTGCAGACAGTTTGACTCTAAAAGCACAGAATAGGAAATAGGAAAGTAGCAGGAAATTACTTGTAAAATACGAAGGTTGATCCAAGCTAGCTTCTCCCTCTCTGATCCACTTCCAAAGTCTCCAGGATAGTTCCTCCTTCACTTGTTAATAAACACTCTTCCAGATACAAAGCAATTCATATATATAGATGCAGGTTAGGAAAATCATATATTATATTGAAATGTAAACATTTACCAATCCACAAGATATGAAACACATATGGAAGAAGTAATATCTTTATTAACAATAATAGAAAGAGTTTAGGTTACAACCCAATGTCTGAACAAGGACTCCTCTATCACCAAAGGACTCTGAGTTTCTCTGCTCCAAAGATTCTGTAGACAATCCACCAGCATAACTTTACACTCCAAGTACATATATTCCACCCCCTCCCCAAGGCCTCTATTTATATAGATGAAATGAGGCAGTTCTCGAAGGTTAGGGAGGTTGCAGCAGTTAATGGGATTAAGGTAAATGAGTAAACTAATCTCCCATTAACTCGTGTTTTTAAATATTAATTTTGAGGAAACCATACGCGGGTCTGTAGTAGAGAAACCCGCGTATGATGCGCGACTCTGTAAGAGTGCAACCCACGTATACATGTATGCGCGACCTACTGAACATGATACTCGTGTATGATGCGCGAGATGCCAATAGATATAGTCACGCATGCTACTCAAAATCCTAAAATGGAAAAGTAATCAGCTGGGCATATAGGCAATGTATTTCATCATCAACCAAAGTATAATGAAACTAGGCAAACCTCAACCCATAAGTGTCCTTTTGTGTGCCGACCTGAGGGATGTCAGCACTCGGACGGAGAGGTGCCAATCAGGTGCCAATCAGGTGAAATACATTATAATACTAACTCTGGAGAAACTCAGAAATCCAGTGGATCAGAAGGAGTACCTGAAACAAATACATAGTAATGTCATAAACAAAATTATATCTGAGGATGCCATATTCAATTTACTGGAACACTAGCTCCTTTACAATATTTGAGTACATCATATGATATGGGTAAAAACCACGTATTTACAAAGGTGGAGCAAAGCCACAATACAATAATGATGAGTCTTCAAAGATCTGGAAGCCGGATATAGAAATGGAACATAATCTTGCGCAACTTAGTTCATGAATGAGGAACTAAGGTCTTCATAAAAGATCCCAAAGAACTAGTACAATCCAGGCCATGTGAATAAGGGTAAGCTGAAGTCGAACATGGAAAGGATTCAACAGTTTGTCAACCAATAGATGATAATTGACAACTGAAGCAAAGAAGTTCACCAATGATGAAAGTGAATCCAGAGGTACCATCGTCAAAGCTCTAGGTCATCGTCATCAGGAGATACTGTAATGGAACCATACTGTGATAGGGAAGGCAATAGATCCTCCAACGGATCACAAGAGTGACTAGGAACTGGGCAAAAGAAGGTAGACACAAGTAAATGAATAACATATATAATAGTAATAGGATCAGGTGATAGATCAGATACTAGGTATAATCATTGAACAGTGAGCACGACACAGAGATGACCCAAGGCAGCATACAACGGATAGATAGAACAACTAGACTTATCTGTCATGTAGGAGACATGAACAGATTCCCCAGGTATAATGGACAAGAGGAGGATTCAAAAACTCAAAGTGGTAGCTGAACACAAGTGTATACTGAAACATGGATATTGGAAGGCAAAAAGTGCTATGTTCAAGGATGACATGCTACCATTACTGAAAACAAGAGAAAACTTCTTCCTTACCTTCCCTGTTAAGTTTTAACGAGTCCAGGAAAGCCAACTCGGTTCCCTCTTAATTTTTTAACAATATTGAAGAGATGGGAAAAGAATGCTTGATACACTGATCCGTGGATTTAACGAGCCCGAACTAGTACATGCTCGATTGGTGATTTCATATTTAGAGAGTCTGAAAACGCCAAAGAAGACTTCAGGGGGGTCCTTTTTCGTCCAATTTAGTCTCTTAAGGCCGAAAAAGTATAAAACAAACCTCAAAAGAACTCTCTTAACTTCCGAAGAAGAAAAGGTGAACCTTTTTCGTACTTAGTCGGGGAGGTCCAAAAAAGGTTAAATTACCACCTACCCAACGCTCCTTCCATAACAACATAAAATAGCTTGAGTTTTATGAGTGTGAAGGAAAGCAAGATCACTCGGAAAGATCCATTTGGTTACGAGAAATGGGGCTTACAACAATAAACTCGGTGCTTTGTTATTAAGTGTTTAAGGAGCATGACAAAGACACAAAGTACACTCGAAATCTTTTTCATGTTTGGGTCCAGAGCACGAAAAAAGAAAAAGTAAGCTCAAACCAGGTGTTCCTTTTCCGTAAATTTAGTCCCTCAGGTCCGGAAAAGTGATAAACCTATACCTGAGAATACTCTTCTCAATTCCGAAGAAAAGAGAGTGATCCTTTCTTGTATTATTCCGCATGGTCCGAGAAAGAGATAACCTACCACCAATGCGGATGCCCATTCACATATTCTTAACGAGCCTGAACGGACAAGTTTACTCGGCAGTCAAGTCTATTTTGAAGGAGTCAGACCTGGGCCTAAAGAAACTCCATAGGGCAGGGAGTCCTATAAAGGGATAGCTTGTAAAGAGAGATTCAGAAGAAGCTCTATTTGGCGTGAAAAATAGCTATGAGGAAACCCCTGGGCCTGAAACAGTGACGGAATGAGTACCAAAGGATGGGCAAGGCATATAAGGATGATACTCATGAAATAGGGATCCTAGCCATGGAAGAACAATGGTAGAGACAAGGGACTAATGGCTTAAAATACCATAGTCCGTGGCAAAATGTTGCATACTAAGGTTAATGTGGAGTGATAAGTTGCCAACATGTGTTGGGAAGAGCAAAAACCACCCTGTAGAAGCATCAACACTTTGAAATAGTTAGTAAACCTTTTCCAAGGCACAAAAAGGGATGATATTAATCAATTGACGTTTCAAACTATAGAAAAAACCCACTTTACGAAATAATTTTTCTATAAATAGTTTGAAAAACAAAACATTTCTCACCATTTCACTTTTTGAACCAAAAAGGAAAGTTTTACCCTCTAACTTTGATTGCTCGTTGTGGACAATTGGATCGGTGGAATTCAGATCCGTTAGTGTCAGGTAAATCTACACCCCGTGCTCTTTAATTTCATCCAAATTTTTTTTAGAATTAATGGTCAATTCAATTTAATTCATCAATATAAAAAATGGAAAAATGTATGCACGGGTTACTGCATAGGAAAGCCGCGCATATGCGTTTGATGCGCGAGTTTCCGCATAGGGAAGCCACGCATGACTCGCGAGCTGTCCCAATGGACAGTCGCACATACTGCGCCATAGCTAAAAGCTTTAAAAATAGGTCAAATTTTAAAATTTTTATGATGAGTTACTGAATCACACTATGTGTTTTTTGTCAGGAAAATATGGTGCTGGAGTGGAGGGAGAGGGAAAATGAGATGATGGACCAAGCGGCTTTCCAAATCCCGCCTACTATCCAAGCATTGCGGAATAGTGGGCTATTCAAGTTTTTCTGCACATCACCCACGCGGGCCAATGTCCGCATATTAGAGTTCTTGGTCAGTTATTGGGACCATGACCTGGGGATGTTCAACATCCAAGGTGAGACTTTGGAGCTTACCGGAGAGGACATCTATTTCATTACCGGATTATCACATCGGGGAGCACCGGTGAACCTGGAGGGCACTAGCAGGAGTGGTGACCCCTTGAGTGTCCAGAACTATGTTGACGTATTCTGCAGGCTAGGTACTCAAAAGAAGGGCAGTAGCGTTCTCATCGCAAACATACAGGACTTTACGTTGCAGGTATTGACTAGTACTATTGTTAGACTTTTCGGGTCAGCAGGGTTACATCATGCCACCAGGACTCAGATGAGAGTGGTGGTGGACGGTTTTAGAGGCACACTCTTTGATTGGTGTACAGGTATTTCCCCCATCATGAGGAGGCAATTGTCCGACTGCAGGAGGGGGAGATGGAAGAACTTTAGCTATGCTAGTATATTGGTTGCGTTCTTCTTTGAGAGAGTGCCAGCTATGAGCCCTGCGGTGCCATTACAGGTCCAGCATCCCCGCCAGCCGAGGCTGAGCAGGTGGGGGGATATCTTCCTCCGTTAAGGAGGAGGAGATATAGTACAGAGTATGTATGACGACGATTTCTATTCATGGTGGGAACGGAAAGTGCCAACATTGGAGCAGTTTCCATATGCCGGATTAGATTTCCGAGGTGATCCGGACCTAGTCCTCCCTCCAGGAGGAGCATGGGGAGAGATGGGTAAGTCATTTTTTTATTTTTTATCATTATCAAATTTTTATGGATTTTCTAATGATAGGATATATACATATGCCCAAGTCTAACCCTACTCATGTGTCAAAATGCAGATATTGGACCAGTCCGCCCAGTAGGGCACCCACATACCTTCGTACGTCCTGTAGCAGGAGGAGATCCTGGATTGGTTACGGTACTTGAGGCAAAGCTGACTAGGATTACCGAGCGGGCACCCACTATACGGATAGAGCATCTCCCTGTAGCTATGCAGGAGTCAGGAGTTGGGGTTCCACCGGCCTGGCTATGTCTTTTCAGACGGGTAGCCAGAGCAGTATGTGTATATAGGGATGCAGTGGAGGCTACCGAAGCCGAGGAGGCTGAGGAAGCCAGGGGGCACAGAGATCATGGGGACCAAGGAGGTCCTAGTGGCCATGGCGGGCAGGATTAGTTTTAGGCATTTTGATGGACTTTGATCCACTTTTTGTATATTTTGTACATTTTGGGATCTACGGATCAGACTTGACCTATCCTATGTATGAACAGATATTTACATATATATATATTTGGTTTGGTTGTAAGCTTATTTACAAGTGTTTTTTATGTATTTGTTGTATATTTTATGGAATGTGTGTGAGATGCCAGTCCAAAATATAATTAGCATATGCATCAGTTAATGAATTTTGGTTTCTTGGAATGTGATTAAAAGTAATAACTTCAAAATGTCTTTCCAGTAAACGTATTTGCATGAACTGACGTAACAATGTAAGATTACGAACCTGGTAAGCTCGATTGAGCTGGGAAACAACCAACTGAGAATCCAAACGGACTTCAAGCTAGGTGATGCCTCATGACAAGGCATCCCATAGAAGCTCAATAATAGCCCTATACTCAGCAACATTATTGGAAGCAGGACCTAGACAAGTGCCACCCGCGGCAACAAGCTGTCCTGAAGGGGAGTAGATAACCCATGCTGCCGAAGCCAGGTTACAAGTGTGACGGCTGGCGCCATCAGCAAAACCTACATACATCTCGGAAGACATCTGCAACAACCATCAGATAGTATAAAAAATGAAACTAACAACCTAATGTACATAAAAATACATACATTAATATACAAGAAAAAGTGATAAGCCTAGGCATAGTACTTCTTCAAGTAGAGCCCATTTCTAGGCTCAGGCAGCTTATTCCCATCATAATCCACTAATTCATATGCGCCTTTACTCAAAACTTTAGACACAACATAGGGTCCCAACCACATAGCCTTGAATTTTCCTGCCCCCAGGGGCTCTTTATCTTGATCCCAGAGCAAGACAAGTTCCCCCTCAGAGAAAACCTGAGGTTTGACCGTTTTATCATATTGAGATTTAACCCTATTCTTATGAGCCTGATTTGCAGTCAACGCATCTCTACGTTGCTCATCAAGGTGTTCTAAGTGAAGCAATCATTCTTCAAGCTCAGTTGTGTCAGGTAGCACATGAATAGCTATCTGCAAGGATGGGATTTCGCATTCAATTAGCATAATAGCTTCCACCCCGTGAACGAGTTGGAAGGGGGAAAAACCCGTAGCAGTTTTGACATTGGTTCGATAAGCCCAAAGAGCAGGATATAACATGATGTGCCAATTTGAACGGGCTGTATCAATAGTACGTTTAAGTATAGTTTTCAAATTTTTGTTTACAGCCTCAACCTGACCATTTGCTTGCAGATAATAAGGAGAGGAGTGTTCTTGTCAAAATCCGAGCATTGGTCAGCTCTGTCATCATGTGATTTTGGAAATGACTGCCATGGTTAGTGACAATCACTTTGGGAATACCAAACCTAGCAATAATATGATTAAACATGAAGTAAGCTGTTGTTTCCCCGTTGTCTTTGAAAGTAGGCATTGCCTCTGTCCATTTTGTGAAATAGTCGACAGCGACAATTATGTATTTGTGCCCCCCAGCCGAGGCTGGGTTGCATGTCATATAATCGATCCCCCACTTCATGAAGGGGCCTACCGAGACGACGGGAAACAAGGGAGCAGGATGTGACCGCATTTTTCTGGTATATAGCTGACATGGATGACAGCGTTTTACAGCTTCCACACAATCTTTAAAGATGGTGGGCCAAAAATACTCGGCATGTAATATCTTCTGGGCCGTTGCTAACCCAGATAAATGACCCCCACACGCTCCACTATGGGAATCATTTAGGACAATCTCTGCTTCCTCATGAGTAAGGCAGCGGCGCAAGACAGAATCTACCCCTCTTCGATATAATGTATCTCCTATTATGAGATAGTTTTTAGCATGAAGACGTAGCTTGCGTCAGTCTTCCCTAGAGTAAGCGGTAGGATACTTCAAAGTTTGGAGATATATGAGAATATCTCCATACCAAGGATCAGAGGTTGATATAAGGAAGATGTGCTCATCTGGGAATGAGTCATCTTGAACCACTACATCTTCTTCCGTAGGGAATTCTGCTATAAGCTCGGCAAAAACTAAGGACTTTTTGGATTTAGCGGATTGGAAAACCAAGTCAAACTCTTGGAGAATGACTATCCACTTCTTGAATTTTCCCCCAACATTGCGTCGGGATAAAACATATTGGAAAGGGTTTACATCCGCCACTATAGTAGTGGTCCTCAGTAAGATGTAGTGTCGTAACCTCTGTACAGCATAAACAGCCGCTAAGGCTAACTTCTCGACGTGGGAGTACTTAAGCTCAGGCCCAACTAGAGCGTGGCTAAGATAATAGACAACATGCTCAACGAGCTTGTCATCCTCCTGAACTAGCACTACCCCAATGGTAGACTCCGACACGGCCAGATATAATAAAAAATCCCTAGAGTAATCTGGTGGGCATAATAAAGGAGCCGACAACAAGGCTTTCTTTAATGCCTCGAACGCGAGTTGTGCAGTTTCATCCCATACAAATGGGGTGTCTTGATTAAGCAGGCGCATGAAAACTTTTGTGATCTTGGCATAATTAACTATAAAACGTCGAAGGAATTTAGACTTTCCTTGTAGACTCTAAAGTTGCCTAAGTGAACGAGGAGGAGGCAGATTTAAAATGGCCTCTACTTTTAACAGATCCACCTGTATGCCCCTACTAGAGACAATGAATCCAAGCAATCTACCTGATTCGACGAAGAAAACATACTTGTGGGGATTCAAGCGAATTTTATAGTACCTGCATCTCTCAAAAATCAACAGTAAATGATCTGGATGCTGGATCCTCTTGTGAGAATGAGCAGGCAGATCATCCAGGTAAGGCTCAACAATGGCTTTTATATCGTGAAAAGCAAAGTTCATGGCTCATTGAAAGGTTGCCCCTGCATTTTTCAATCCAAAAGGAATTTTTCTATACGCAAATGTACCCCAAGGGAAAATAAAAGTCGTTTTATGCTGGTCTTCCGGTTTGATTTGGATTTGATTGTAGCCGGAAAAACCATCCATAAACGAAAATACTTCACTACCCGCACATGCATCTATGATTTGATCAATAAATGGTGTAGGGTAGTTGTCCTTGGGACAGGCTTTGTTAAGGTCTCGAAAGTCCGTACAAACACGAATAGCCCCTTGATTTTTATCAACGGGGACTGGGTTGGACACCCACTCATTCAAAGCAACGGGATATATAAAGCCTACTTTCAACTGCTTTTTGACTTCTGCCTTCACAGCCGCCGCTTTACGCGGGTTCACGGGGTTTAATTTTTGCCGAATCGACTTAGCATCAGGATAGGTTGGGATCTCATGTTGAACAATAGATGGATCAATTCCTGGCATCTCCTCATATGACCAGGCAAAGATATCACGAAATTCCTTGAAAAGGGAAGTATAAATGGCAATCTCTTCCGGAGAACAGTTTACACCTATATAGATATTTTCCACGACATCTGGCTTTATGAAGATGTTGATCGGTATAGTAGCAGAAATGTTTTCCATATTCCCCTCGGCAAACACTCCTTCCCTAGGTAAAGGATTGATGGGTGTATCAACATCATCCGACAGTCTCACATGGAACTCTTGGTTTTCTATCTTGCTTAGCTCTGGAAGGAAATAAGATCGGTGATGAAGATCCTCACATATCTTATCACGTGAACACATAGCTTCCAGAATAGATTCATCTGAAGGCAAAACAGTGTCTAAGCAATCTATGGAATGTAAAGAGTTTTCTGCCCATGCAGGCATATAAACTTCTTCCAGATCATTCAAGACTATAAGAGGATCTGGAATGGGATCTACAGTGGTTTGGGTAATAGCTTGATACGCCACTTCCACTGTAGACAAGGGCACTTCCGGTTCCTGAGGGGTTGAGAGGACCCAAGGATCAGTCCTATCGACCACTGAATCAATGGAATTCCCTACAGTAGTAGAACCGAGATAAAGGACTGGAGCTGGAATATTGAATGTGCCCATCAATGATGTGTACAGTCCAGCCCCCAAGCTCTGTGTAGCAGGTTTGGCCTGATCAACCAATGGCACAATGGAATATTTAGACTCTAAGCATCCTTTACGAGTAAAATCAAGTTGGTCAACAGTGACCAGCTTGCCCTCATGTGGAAATACCACGACACGAAAGACAACAGATGCAATAGCAGACATTGCATAAGTCCAATTCCTACCCAGAAGCAAATTGTAGTCCAATGGAGCATCAATCACTTCGACTTCAACAGAGACTTCTTTGCCAGCCAACTTAAGCTCGAAAGCCAGCAGGATACCATGTGGACGGAAAGACCTTCCATCAAAAGCAGTAAGTAAAGTGGTTGATGGGACCAGCTCTGGGGATCCAAGAGCTTTCCAACAAGCCAGGGACATAACACAAGTAGAGGCTCCCTCATCAATAACTGCTCGTCCAATGGTCTTACCACCATGGACAACATCTATCGATAGAGCTACATGGTAAGGGAGGCGAATTTTAAGATCAGAGAAATGAAATTTCGCTGTGAGACTCGAAGAGTCGATGCTAACTAAAGCTGCTAAGAGGGAATCCCGCTGAGCAGGATAGCTCTGTAGCACCTCCAAAGCTGACATTGCACATGGATTCTAAGCCAAGTCTTCAACCATAGAGTAGTGAGCAGCGGCTCTAGCATTTGGGTTATGCAAAGTCTTCTTAAAGACACCTTTGGGTATCTTTGGCATTATTTCCGTAGGTTTCTCTATAGTGAGAGGGTTGGAAGTTTCAACTACAGCTTTACCCTTCTCATCGGTCTCATTCTCATAGTTCTTGTTCCTGGTTTGTAACAAGGTTGAGGATCTAACCATGTTGATATAATTGGGGTCAGGGGCAGCTTGAGTGCCCCCTGGTACGGTAGAAGCTTAAGCAGAATTCTTCCCTTGGGGAAATGGATCCTTCAGGACAGCCGGTGGTTGCGTTTGTAACAGCTTCTGAGCTTGTTCCATGAGGGGACAAAGGTGAGTGAGGTGGTCTCCTTGGCACAACTTACAAGGAAACTTGACTTTCTTCTTCTCCTTCTTGCCCCCATCAGCATTGTTTGCGGGCTTGGGCTTGTTTTGATTTTGGTTTCCCTCTCCCTTTTTTCCTTTCTTCTTCTTCCCGCCGGGCTGCTGATTTCCCTTCGAAGAGGATTGTGCAAAAACATTTGCACTTTGGGGGGAGGGGGAAGCCTTTGCTACCTCCGTCGTAGACTGTTTGACAGACAATTGGTGAAGTTGTTTTGTCAAAGACTCTATAGTGGGAGAGTTTACGGACCCAACCACACCATCGGCATGGGGTCCAGGCTTGGGTTTCTTGGCCTCATGAGAAGGCCTAGGTGCCTCAGGGATGATTTCATATAAAATCCCAGACTGTGAATAAATCAAGTCCAACTGCTGGTCCCTGAGTATGGCTTCTTCCTCACTAGTCACTCCTAATGTGGAGACATCCTTAGATATATAGGGCAATAAATATTTAAGGAACCATTCTAATAGAAACTCAGGAGGGATGGTAGCTTTAATGAGGCTCTTTCGCCTCCTCCACTCTTGGATATGATCCGAGATGTGGGTTGCCTTGTTTTGTCTAAAGGTGGACAACAAGTCCGTTCCGAAGTCGTAACGTACTGGAAGCTGAAAGTGGCTAAGGAAAGCGGTAGCCAAGTCCCAGAAGCTGCTAAAAGCAGTAGAAGGCAGCTCAATGTATCATTTTTCTGCAGTGCCCGTCGAGGTCCTCTGGAAAAGCCTCAATCTCATTGAATATTCATTCAATGAGTTGGAATAACACCATAAGTGGAAGGTGGTGGCATGTGCCCCAGGATCTTCACCAGCCTTACCTTCAAACTTAGGGATGTCCAAGGGCAGTTTGGTGGGAACAGGTGGCCACAAGGGGTCATGCCTCACCGGATCGTTCATCAATTTTGATAAGTCTGGCAAGTTCAAAGTTGCTAGAAAAGGAAGCTTGGGCCTAACCGATGTACTAGAAGTGCCAGCTTGGGTATTCAAGGGTCCAGCCCCTGAATGCCCATAGGTAAAGGTGGGATTTCCCCCGGACACCGGTTGTGAAGTGGGTAGGTTGCTTTGGAACGGGTTCCATCCGTAAGCCACTGGGTTTTGGGTAGGAGGTGCAGTGTAAGTGGTTCGGGCTGTCCCCATAGAAGTTGGGGTCTGAAAGACTGGAGCAGGTATCCCTCCACTAAACAAGAGAAGGGAGAGCTCGTGTATGGAACCGAAATAGGGGTTTTGTAGCTTTTCCCGTAAGAGGTGTTGCTACCAAACTGCACTCCTACATATGAAGGAGGTGGGCCTACATATGGACTGGATGGGGGTATGTGCCCCCCATTCCAAGGGAATCCTTGAACAAAGGCCGAGGATCCCACCGGACCACTGTGGGTAGTGTAAGGGAAGGAAGAAGGAATTGTAGGCATACTAGGAATCCCAGCAGCCATATCACCAGACATACTTCCAATGTTCGAGTAAACCGGTGGTTGGACCACCCGGCTTGCTGGAGTTAAGGGTGTGGAAGGTAAACTAGATCTAGGGGTACTAACCGGAGGAGGTAGTACCCCTTCAACCGGAAGGGTTGAGGTGAAAAAAAATGAACTTTCTCCCTCAGAAGACATAGCTCTACCTACAGGTACACCTAACACTGGTGAACTAAAAGGCCTAACCTGCACGATCACTGGATCGTTCAAATCAGTCAAGGGGGTATTATAATTTCTTGCAAACTCGTCAGCTTGCAATTCTTCTACCTCGACTGTGTCAAAGTTAAAGCAGTTAGCTATTAATTCCGGTTCACCAAGAACCTCACTTACTCCTACTAGTTCAAAAGAACCGCCTGTGCTTAGTCTTCGCCTTTGAGGTAAAGGTGGAGGTTCTAGTGGTGAGAGAGGAGGAAGGTTTCGCAACCTTCTTGACCTTATAACAAGTTGGTCCTCCAGAATTAAGACTTAAAAAATCACACCCTAAGGCCAACTAAACACAAGCAGATCCATAGAGCATACACTAAAAAAATCCTAAGTCTCAAGCAATCAAAACAGGCTATAAAGATATGATTTCCCGAAGAAAGCTAATGAATAGTTACTTGGCGTCCTTGAGGGGTTCTTAGGCACAAGCGGAGGAATCACCCAACCGCCCTCCTACACTTTCCACAAGGGTTACCTTCCAAGTCCGTTCAAGGTGAACCAGAAATAACCTTCCGGTTTACCTGGGTATGAGCCCTAAAAAGACAAGAGACTAAGGATACCTTGACAATACCTACTGTCTGGGGAGACAGTCGCAAGTCGAACTCGTACGCATGGGCAGGGTAGCTGAGCCCAAAATTCTACCTAGACAGAATCCCCAGATGCGTAAAAGTCCTGGGTTACGTTTTGACAAGGATTCGGGGGGTTATCCCCTCTGTCCAAGCCTCCACGTGGCCTAGTGCTTAACTCCCGTTTGAGAGGAGCTTCCTAGATACAGCGGTAGAACCAAGGATTTACCTAATGAATAGCCCACTACGTCTGAGTTTATAGTTTGTGGGAAGTTTACACTCCCTAGCCCACAAACCTAGCCTAAGCTAGTAGGTGGAAGGCCCTAAAAATAAAAACTTACTAATAGATTTTAAATTTAAGCGTTAATTTTAAGGGTTGTTCTTTACTCAAAGGAAGTGGAAGTGATGGACTGTATGATGTTATGACTCAGCAGAAAATAAATGAAAGAAAAAGTGTATTTAAAGAAAACCAATACTATAAAATAAACTTCTTTTCATTTTTCCAAATAAATATTGATGAACTATATGCAGCAAAAAGAGAAACTAAGCTTATATGTTTTTGTATTTTTCTGAGATAGTATTTCTTAAACTGAAACAAAAACTACTCTAATGCAAAAATTACAATGCAAAAGATTAACTATGTTTTATTTTTCACTTTAAAAAATGCTCAAAAAACTACTGTGCATGAATAAATGCAATGCTTGAGTAAACTTGACACTTATAGACTGTATAAAAAACACAAACTGAAACTAACAGGCAAACAGAACCTAAAAACCAACAAGAAAAGCAGGCTGGGACCTCAACTTGGTGCAGACAATGACCGAGAGATCACTGCAGACTTTTAAACAAGCAAGTGCAAACCAATAACTGACAGACAGCAGACTGGACAGACAGAGTCTAAGACCCTGATCACTGATCTAGACTCAGGCACTCAACTTAACAACCCAAACAGGCCAGAAAGTTTCAAGATGCATACAGTAAATAAAACAAGTAAAGAGAACCCAAGGGCTTCGAAAAGCACTAAGATGTGATCACCTAATACACTCAGACAACTCTGCAACACTGTTAAAGAAAGTCTTAACAGAAAACATGACTTATAACAGGCCAAAGAACAAGCAAACATTGACACCAAAAATCACAGTTTTCAAGAGTATACGCGGCTGTGTAATAGTGCAGGTCGCGAATGATGCGCGACTGTACAGTGGAACAACCCGCGTATGGGAATCAATATGCGCGACTGTCCAGTGGGACAAACCGCATATGGGTATAAAAAGAATTCTCAAAAACAGAGAAAGACCCAAGACTTTCAAATGCTACAGTAAGTAAGAAAGTAGGACAAAAATCACAAACAAAACTTCGAGCAATGACTGGTTAGGACAACAGAAAAAGACCTAAAGGAGACTAGGCTTGCCCAGCGGAGTCGCCAGTTTTGTTGTACAGGATAATTCACCTAATAACCTAGGTCTGGGGGGTTACCAACATACTCATGACTTGCAGATAGTTTGACTCTAAAAGCACAGAATAGGAAATAGGAAAGTAGCAGGAACTTACTTGTAAAATACGAAGGTTGATCCAAGCTAGCTTCTCCCTCTCTGATCCACTTCCAGAGTCTCCAGGATAGTTCCTCCTTCACCTATTAATAAACACTCTTCCAGATACAAAGCAATTCATATATATAGATCCAGGTTAGGAAAATCATATATTATATTGAAATGTAAACATTTACCAATCCACAAGCCTATGAAACACATATGGAAGAAGTAATATCTTTATTAACAATAATAGAAAGAGTTTAGGTTACAACCCAATGTCTGAACAAGGACTCCTCTGTCACCAAAGGACTCTGAGTTTCTCTGCTCCAAAGATTCTGTAGACAATCCACCAGCATAACTTTACTCTCCAAGTACGTATATGCCACCCCCTCCCCAAGGCCTTTATTTATATAGATGAAATGAGGCAGTTCTCGAAGGTTAGGGAGGTTGTAGCAGTTAATGGGATTAAGGTAAATGTGTAAACTAATCTCCCATTAACTCGTGTTTTTAAATATTAATTTTGAGGAAACCATACGTAGGTCTGTAGTAGAGCAACCCGCATATGATGCGCGACTCTGTAAGAGTGCAACCCGCGTATACATGTATGCGCGACCTGCTGAACATGATACTCGCGTATGATGCACGAGATGCCAATAGATATAGTCGCGCATGCTACTCAAAATCCTAAAATGGCAAAGTAATCAGCTGGGCATATAGGCAATGTATTTCATCATCAACCAAAGTATAATGAAACTAGGCAAACCTCAATCCATAAGTGTCCTTTTGTGTGCCGACCTGAGGGATGTCAGCACTCGGATGGAGAGGTGCCAATCAGGTGTATAACATATGCTTATCTAGAAAAATTATGTTGAATTAGTGAAAACCATAAGTCGTAATAGGGCCAAATCAGCTGGTCTCACAGTGAGATTAATATCCCTCACCCCGGCTCAGGAAGCCCGACCGAAGAAGAGCATTACTATCAATTCTAGACAACCATTGTATGTTTACACTATGCAGTTACTGAATGTACAGAAAATTCATTTGTTGTATTCCATACTGGGTATTTAAGCGATTATTAAAATCTATTACATAAAATCCTAGAGATTGAAGTGCAAACTTCCCTGGAATGAGTGAAGACCCAAAGGTGTAGCAGGGAAAAATAAACTGGTCTCACAGAAATATTAATGAATGTTGAAGTGGAAACTTCCATGGAATGAGTGAAAACCCAATGGTGTAGCATGTTAGAATGTTACCTCTGCCTTTGCAAACTCTAACCACTGCAAACCCTCATCTATGTAAACACACTTGACCTCCGACAACACCTCTAGCTACCTCCTCTAAGTGACCTCCAGCAAACCTACTCTGCATGACCTCCATATGTGGAGGTATATTTTTTCGGCTCCCCTGTGAAATTATTGATTGGATTCTTTGTTTCACGAAGAAATATTGTTTCCTGATAGTTGTGACTTGATATTTTTTTTCTTTTTTTTTTCCCTAGTGTTGGAAATCCGATAACAGAGCCCTAGTGTCAGAAATCCTATGCCCTAGTGTAGTAAATACTATGCCCAAGTGTCAAAAATCCTACTCCCTAGTGTCGGAATAGCCCTAGTGTCAAAAATCCTATGCCCTAGTGTCAGAAATCCTATGCCCTAGTGTCGAAAATCCTACGCCCTAGTGTTGAAAATTCGACAGCTCTAAAATAATTTAAAAGGCTCGGTACTTTCATCGTTACTGTATAACACATCCGTACGATATGTTGGATTCCATCGGATTCTGTCGTTGGATTTTGGGTTCAAATCCTGTTGCGTAGTCACCATGCAATGTTTTATGAATGAAAGCTAACTGTAGCTAGATTTCCATCATGGTGTAATGTGATTGATGACAATGTGGTTTTGTTAGATGGAAAACTACATTATAAAATATTACACACATTAACTTTCATTCATCATGCAATGTTTTAAGAACAGAAGCTAACTCTAGCTAGATTTCCAACACATTCAGACACATACATCAATAATATAAGTGCCATGTCCAAAGGCAATAGGAATTTGGTAGTTTTATATGAGTTGATATCTGTCATTCTCTAATACTTCTTGGATCTCTTATTGTTATCTCTTCATATATATTTTATGCAATTCATATGTAAATTCCCTTTTGCTACCGTGCACAAGATGTAGGGGAACAATGTTTCGTGGCATATAAAAGGGCTACCCTATTGTTTTGAATTATTGCAACTATATTACTTTTTTTAACATACACTTCATATCGTTTAACCTTAATTACAAACTACAATTCAAATGTGTTACAGAAATTGAGAGGAGTTACAATTGAAAATATAATTTGGACAAGAGGGGACTATGTTGACCTTCTAATTAATGGTCAATTTATTGGACTAGGAAGAGTTGAATATACAAATATTACAACTCATTATGGTGGAGAAAATATTAATGTAGGATATGTTATCGTTTTGATAATTGATTTCATTGAACCACATTTGATTGTGTAAAATGTTGATGAAGCGGACTTACATCCATGGAAGATCATATATTTGAGGCATAAAAAAGGTAAATAAAAATCTTGAAGCACATGTTAAGTGTTTTTTATAGTACATTGATTTTTTTTATAGAAAATACTAAGTTTGCTTAATTTATTTTATAGGTGCAAGTGTCTCTTTTGCATTTTCTATTGGAGACAAGGTCGATCTTTTGCAATGTGGAGTGAAGGTGGGCGAAGGCTCCATATTCAATACAAATATTGGTCATAAAGTGCATGGAAATATGGTAAATGAAGGATCCATAGTGGTTAACATTGAGAAGGTGTTAAAACATGATGCTCTTTTGCCACATCCAACAGGATTTGAGAATACACTAGGGGGTGCATTGGGATCTTATGAGATTTGCCCAGAAACATATTTGGAACCTCATTGTCATGATCATCGAGTAAATACTCCCTAAGATAGTCTTACATTCACATGTAAAAAGGTTTCTCTTACACATGAATGCACAGGAATAAGCATGTGCATTTCCAAAGGGATCATAGTTAATGTCTATGAGGATGACATGGTTGAGGGTGAAAAGGAATTCAATGTTTTTTTGGAAGACATAGATAGAAATTGTGAAAGATGTAGGATTGGGGATAGGTGTATACATTGTTTGGTTAGATGGCTAATAAATAAGTTGGTGGACAGTGAAGGTGATATTTTAAGGGTGGATGAAAATTTCAAGGAGGCACCCAAGGAAATGGTGGTATGGGATCTTATGGAGGACACAAGTCCTTTAAACACATGGGATGGTGATATTTATAATGAAAAATATCCAAACTCAATTTTTATGCACGTAATGAGGCCATATAAAAGGATTAAATGAGTTGTGGCTATAATGTTTTTTGAAAACTTTCAAATATAGAGAGATGAAGAGAAAGAAATCCAACTTTTGGCAGTGAATGAATGTTGCAAAAATGTTGTCTTCAATATGTGGATAGGAAAGCCGTTGGAGGTATGAAACTCTTAAATAAAAATGGCATTAGGGATTTTGTATTGAATTCACTCCTTTCCAACACAATCATGTAAAAGAGCCATGGCCATGGCCTACCTCCTACTGTTAGTAAAGTAACGGACATGAGGTTTAATGGAGATATTATTTGTAAGAAAGCATGGTACACGATACATAATATTCCTCAAATCACCTTCTATATTTACCAACATAATTTCCAACAAGGACATTTCAAAGGAATTCATGATAATACCAACAAATGAAAAGCACGTGCACATACTATGGCAGCCATAGAAATATTGCACAAAATTGTAAAGGATAATTCACATTTTTCACCAAACCAAACACGACAAGTTGAAGAAGGTGGAATGTATGCTCCTTTAATATTGCTGCCATCAACGTACACCCAATGTTCTTTGTTAAAAGAGATCAATGAGGTTCTTCAAGAGCTCAATTTTCCCTTAGTATCACAACCAACAATGAGCAAGATTTGAAATACTCATTTTCTACATGTGGCATTCTCAAAGAACACTAAATTTAGTAAATGTAGTGAATGTATCATGTTGAAATCATAGATGAATACATCGACTACAAAAGAGCTGGAAGAAAAGGCACAAGCTAGACTAAAGAAACATAACAAGATTGTTGTGTGGAAGATATTTCTACTATGCCCACAGAATTATTTCAGAGTGGTATCCAAAGGAATACTTGAGCATTATCCATGATAAAATGGACAAAACAAAGAATTCAATCCCAAGATTACATGTCAAATCAAAATCTATTGCAGGAACAAACTTGGGTTTGTTGTTGACAGGTATGCTAACACATGGGTATAGCATAGGAGGTTTTGGTCATTTCTCCCTACCATTTGTACACATGGGATCACAATTTACCATTACATCTCTTGCAAAGTTCTTGAGGAACCTTGAAGACCCACACCTTGATATGTATGGTGATTGTCTTTATGAGAGTGGAAGTTCAAGAAACCCACTTTCAAATGCATTACTTCAAAACTCTATTTACTCAAAATGTAGAGTGTACAAGGATGCTTTCCTATCTTTAAATGGAAGCTGAAAAAATCAAAATCTTGATTTTAAACCTCTTCTTGCACATTTTTTGTTACAGTTGGACAATGCAGCTAGTGATAATAAAAATCGTTATGTTTTCATGTTTCTATCACTATTAACAACACTTGGTGTCTTCATCACTATTGAGGTTGGGTTCTTGCTTATTGGGAACACCCATGAAGACATAGATGGAACCTATGGAAGAAGGTCTTCCAACTTGAAAAGTAAAGATATATATTCTTTACCTGATATGATGGACACATATCGCACAATAGAAGAAAAACAGGTTTTTCCACCTAAACTTATTGATAAAGTGTATGACTTCAAAAAAATTCTTAATGGGTACATCAAGGAGGGGGAAAATGCACTAGTTGGACATCTTAATGTTCAATACTACTGATTTCTTGTACTCAATGATGTTCTAGTTATGAGGTATAAAGAATCCATCAGAGACATTAACTAGTCAAAACCAATTGAGTTGTGGAATATAGATGATGAAGGTCGGCCTATATTTCCCACATGGAAGCCATATTTCTTACATCCCAAAGACAATGATGTTTATTTAAAAGAACTAAAGGAAGGAATAACATCATAAATAAAAATGCGGAAAGAGATTATTGGCAATGAAAATTCTCCAATTGTTACAGAGGAATGGAATAAAAAACTAGAGAATTGGAAAAGATTTCTTGATGCATTAGATGGAATCTACAATGACCATACACCCTTGGATGAAAATGATTCTTGTTCTGATGATTTTTCGTCCAAGAAGAGGAAAAATGTTAACGTTGATGGTAATGCACTCCATGCAATATCATGTATTATGGATGGGGATTTTGATAATGTGACAAATGAACTGGTATATGTTGGACCCAAGTGCAACAAGCCAAAGCCAACATTCGATCCTAGAATTGACATTGAGAAGGAAAGATGTTGCTTGTTAGATCAGGAAATGAGGATGAGGGAGGGATGATTTGGATGGCAAAAGCCACCTCGAATATTTTCCAGGATGATGACTACGAGACCCTTCATGTAAAGATTGATTGGTGGTAGCCTAACTGAGGCAAAGACAAGGGAAGAATTTTAGAACAATATTGGGTACCAAATCCTGATGACACGGAACTTTGATCTATTCGAATTAGTACTATAGTTTGGGCATGGATGCCAAAGAAAGAATATTGCATGAAAACCAAGAAAAATAAACATGGTGTACAAGTTGTACTCGATCTGCGTGAGCGGATATAAGATTATTATGTGGAGATGATTCATGAATGTAATTTTCGTTTTTGAATGACTTTTAGTATACATGAAAAAAAAAATTTCAATGTTTGTAGTATAATAAATACTCTTCAAGCTACTTTTTGAGGAATTTTATATTATTTACTACATATATGAAAATCTCACTTCAAGTTCAATCTTAATTCATGTGATGATACTTTATGTGAATTAGATAACACCATTCAAATTTTAATAAGTTTCAATTTGTCTTTTAGATCAACACAACATCTCACTATATCAAATGTGCATAATTATATTCAATAATGCATGTACAAAACCCTTACCTTATTTATTATTAGCTTTTTCTCACTCTCTACAATACCACTTTGAGCTTTTCATTTTGTTTCCTTGATGATTCGTGGAGTGTAAACTCAAAACATAGGGACTTTTCAATACACACTATTTAATTCCATAAAATCTCTGTCATTATGATTAACTGTGGAAATCTTCATCCTCAAGCTGTACTTGATCTGCTTGAGAAAATATAATGAGATTAGGTGGAGATGATTCATGAATTTAATTTTTCTTTTTGAATGACTAATTAATATACATGAAGAAAAAATTTTCAATGTTTGTAATATATCAAATATTATCTTTGAGCTACCTTTTGAGGAATTTTATATTATTTTGCTACCGATATGAAAATTTTGTTTCAACTTCAATGTTATTTCATGTGATGATACTTTATGCTAATGCACCTTAAAGCATCTTATAGACTTGGTTTGTGAATAAATGTAAGGCACTTGCAATAAGGTTTGAAGTGAGTTTTCCATATTATTCATTATTATAGTTGATATAAATTTAATTGTACTACTATGTTGCATTCAAATTCATAATTATATTTTCTTGTGTAGACTTTAATGTGGTGCCAAATTTGTACTAGTATATTAACTTATACTTAATAAATATAGTACTAACATTTTGAGTGTGCAAGTTTTATCAGTTTGTCATCATTATTATTGATGTTCTGGATTAAACTATGTGAACGTTTTTTAGACCAACGTTTTGAGTGGACACTCCACCCATGCTTGTTACTGGAACCATGAAAAACTCATTGTGGACTAAAAATATTTCACATAAATTAATCTAGAAAATCAATCATTAAGTAGTAACATCATGTTAGCTTTAATTCATGTTAGACATTATCATCAAATACATTGCATCATAAAGACAATTTAATCCATGTTTATCATAATTCATGTTAGATATACGTTGGACCCAAGTGCAACAAACTATATCCAAGTGTCAATCCTATGATTGAAGTTGAGAAAGGAAATATGTTTCTATTTATATCATGAACTCAGGATGAAGGAGATATGCTTTGGATGGCAAAAACCACCGCATATATCTTCCAGAATGATGAAAGTGAGACTCTTGATGTAAATGTTGATTGATGGAATGCTAGTTCAGGGAAATACAAGGGAAATTTTTAGAACAATATTGGGTACCAAACCTTGATGACACATGACTTAGATATATTCTAGTTCATACCATAGTTTGGGCATGGATTTAAAAGAAAGAATATTGCAGGAAGACCACGATAAATACATGTGGTGTACAAGTTGTAATTGATTTGCTTGACTGAATATAAGGATATTAGGTGGAGATGATTAATGAATGTAATTTTCTCTTTGAACGAGTTATTAATATACAAGAAAAAACTCTTCTCAATGTTTGTTGTATATCAAATATTCTCTTAAAGCAATCTTTTGAGGAATTTTATATTATTTACTAAGATGAAAATTTTTGTTCAACTTCTATGTTAATTCATGTGATGGTACTTTTTGTGAATTTGATGACACCATTCAATTTTTAACTTTTCAATTTTTTTTTTACATAAAATCAACATGTCACTATATCAAATGTCGATAATCATATTCAATAATGAACCTTAAAATCTCTTCTAGACTTCCTTTGTGAATAAATGTAATGCACTTGCAATAAGGTTTGAACTGAATTTTACCTATTATTGTTATTATAATTGATATAGATTTAATTGTTCTACTCTGCTGCATTCTAATAAATATTGTATTTTCTTCTGTAGACTTTAAAGTGGTGCAAACTTTGTACTAGTGAAATATATTATACTCAACAAAGACAAAGTAGTAACATTTTCAGAGTGTAGGCTTTCACAGTTTGTCATCATTGTGAATGATTTTTTGGATTAAGTTGTCAGTGAGTTTTACAAACCAACATTTCAAGTGGTCACTCCACACACGATCGTTGGGGGAATACTGTAAAATTCATTATGGTTTGAAAATATTTCACATAGCTTAATCATTAAAATCAATAGCCAAGTATTAACATTAATGTCAATACTACATAAGTTAATAATAGTCACAACACATTATTAATATGTTGTTAAATAACTTTATATTATGTAAGAAATTTCTTACACAAATTATTAATAATTCACTAATCAAATATTGGTGACTTTTGTTTTAATACCTAAATATAAACATTAATGATAATCAAAGTATATCATTAAATACATTTATAGGTAAAATTTCTCACATAAATATGTTATTCATAAAATCAACATTCATTAACGTAGTTTTTAATACACCACCACCACCACCAACAATAATAATAAATTATGTCTCTATTCTAATTCATAATTTATTTCAATCATTACTAGGATAAAACCTATTTTACTCCAACTCTTAAAATATTTTCTCTTGTCCACTATCAAGTGGTGCCAACTTCCAAAAATAAAAATCATACTCAAAAAAGACTTAGAATTAATTTGGTAACTCAATCTAAACACATTCGTTAACATTATTTCAATTAAATGAAATTCCAAGATAATAATAGCAACAATCATTAAATAAATTTAATAATAATAGGTAAGAAAATCTTCTACAATCTATTTTTAGTGATATAATCATTGATCAACTTAACTTTTATTAGAAAATATAAATAATAGTAATATAAATAATTTCTATTTCTATTTTAACATATAATTGATTTTGATTGTTAAAATAATAAACTTAGAATAGTGACACTTAATATATAGTAGTTTTTCTTGTCACTTGTAAAATGTTGCCAACCTTCTAATATATTACAACATGATACTCAACACATACAATATTACTTGCTATGTCGAGAATTAAAATTGTTATAGTAACAAACACATTTGTATTATGTCATTAAATAGTTTTTAAATGGGTCATTCTAAAATTTTGCCAACCTTCTACTAGTATAGGAACTCAACACCAACAATGTACTAGTTACCATATCAAATTATAATCCAATTGCTTAATCATAGTAACATATACAATATTAATGCATTACATAAACTTAATCAACTTACCATTTAATACAAACTATAGATAATATTAATAGAAATTATGTAAGGAATCAAAGTCTAAGAATTTAATCATTTTGAAAGAATCAAAGTCTAATACTATCATCATTTTGATTTTTCATAGAGATTATAAAGGTGTAATCTAGGTGTTAACACCATCCCCCTCCCCTCATGTTGTAAAGGGTGCTAGCTCAATGGCAGAGCATCTGCATTACAAGCATGGCGATGGTGGTTCGATTCCTCAGTGCCCTTACATAAATTAATAGATAATATAAAATCTTAATGATAATATAGATATTGTAAGATATCTATATTTTCAATATAAATATGCTATTTTCAATTAAACACATTGTTCAAATACTTCATAAATAAATAACGAACACTTGCAATAATTAGTTCAGTTGGTTTTCCCCCTTTCCTCTTCTATATGAAAAAAATCAAATCGTATTGCACTAATGCTATTCTAGTTCATAATTGATTTTGATTTTCAAAATAATTACTATTAATAAATAACGGAGGTTTTACTAACATGGATATCATTAAATAAATTTATAGGTAAGAAATTTCTCATGTTAAGTTATTATTCATAAAGTAAACATTCATCAACTTAGTTTTTAATACACTGCCACTACCAACAATAATAATAATAAATTATGTTGCTATTTTAATTCATAATTTATTTTAATCATTACAAGGGTAAAACTTACACTTTAAAGTCATAAAATATTTTCTCGTTTTGATTATAAGTGGTTCCAACTTCCAAAAATAAAATAGCATATTCAACAAAGACAAAAATAATTACTATGACAATATTTATAATTGTTGTAGTAACAAATACAATGTTAGTATTATGTCATAAAATAATTTAATCAACTTAACATTTAATACAAACTATAAATAATATTAATAGAAATTATGTAAGGATTCAAAGGCTATGACTTTCCTCATTTTGAAAGTACTCAATCTAGCGGAAGTTCTAAATTCTAGATCCACTAAATAATTATAAATTTGATGAAATATGTGTTAAAAGCATATATATGGCCAATTGTTTTTTAGATACATTAATAACCCAATAATATATATGTACTTAGTCCTGTCCACTAATTCTGATCTCTCCTCAGACAACAACTTCAGGTTGGTGTCCATGGGTGTGTCCATGTCCTTACAATCCAACATATCAAATATTTTCAATATTTCTGCTTCATACTTTCCCTGATTTAGAAAGATTCCTTCTGGGCTTTGCCACACTTCTAGCCCTAGGAAATAATGCATCAATCCAAGATATTTCACCTCAAATTATTTAGCTATCTTCTTATTGCAATTTGTGATATGTTTCTCATTTCCCATCAAAATATATCATCCACATACAGTAATATGATGACAGGTTCATCATCCATAATATTCATGTAAAGTTTAGCATCGACTTTGCTCTTGGTAAAGCCCAATATTTTCAAGAAGCTATATATTCTACCATACCAAGCTCTAGGAGCTGACTTCATTCCATATAGATAATTTTTCAACTTGCATACATGAGTCGCTCTGTCTTCGACTTCAAATCCTTGTTGTTGTTTGATGTAAACATCTTCCTCAATCACACCGTTAAGAAAGGTTTTCCTTAAATCCATCTGGTGTAAGTCCCATTTCATCATGGAAGCGAGTTCCATGATGGTTTTAATGGAAGTTTATGTTTCTACTAGAGAAAATATCTCTTCATAATCAATTCCTTCTTTCTTAGAGAATCCTCTAGCCACAAATATTTCTTTGTACTTTTTAATAATTCCATCAGCAACCTATGTTATCTTGTAGATCCATTTTGAAGATACCGCACTCTTGTTTTCTAGTTTGGTAACTATATCCCAAACATTATTCTTCATTATCGACTGGTATTCTTACATCATTGGTTCAAACCATTATTTATTTTTTGTTGCTTCCTCATAGCTTTTGGGTTCTTGATCTACAAGGTAACACATCAAAGCTACATAACTAGAATATGGCTTTGTTCTTTTCTGTTGCCAAATTTCTATGGTGGTTAGTTGTTGATGTTGCTGTCGGAGAAACCACAGTATCGAAATGACCGAGTCGACGTTTCGGATCCATATCAGGATCCATCTTCAGGACAATGTCGAATGTGAAGAGAGTGAGAATCAAGGATAAATACCGGAACCAGGTAGAGGAGTTCAAAGGTCGGTTGCAGAGGCTAGGGTTAGGTTGAAAATTTTTATTTTATTTTAAAATCAAGAATGTGTGGAAAAAAGAAACCGTATATAATGTTAAAATTTCCTAAAACGGCTGAATTAAGGCAATAAAAACTTGATCAGAGAATCTATTACTTATTATTAATAAATTTTTAATTTTATTTTTTTATTTTTATTTTTATTTTTATTTATTTATTTAATTTTTTATTTATTTTTTATTAATCAATTTTAATATGATTGTTAATGTGCCTCACTTTAGGGATCAGTTTTATCTTTATTCTCGATCTCTCCAGAAGACGAAATTGCTGCCAGAAATCCCTTCCGTGCAGGGATGTAATTTCTGTTGCCAAATTTCTGTGTTGGTTAGTTGTTGATGTTGCTGTCGGAGAAACCACAGTATTGAAATGACCGAGTCGATGTTTCAGATCCATATCAGGATCCATCTTCAGGACAATGTCGAATGTGAAGAGAGTGAGAATCAAGGATAAATACCGAAACCAGTAGAGGAGTTCAAAGGTCGGTTGCAGAGGCTAGGGTTAGGTTGAAATTTTTTATTTTATTTTAAAATCAAGAATGTGCGGAAAAAAGAAACCATATATAATGTTAAAATTTCCTAAAACAGCTGAATTAAGGCAATAAAAACTTCATCAGAGAATCTATTACTTATTATTAATAAATTTTTAATTTTATTTTTTTATTTTTAATTTTATTTTTATTTATTTATTTAAATTTTTTTTTTTTTATTAATCAATTTTAATATGATTGTTAATGTGCCTCACTTTAGGGATCAGTTTTATATTTATTCTCAATCTCTCCAGAAGACGGAATTGCTGCCAGAAATCCCTTCCGTGCAGGGATGTAATTTCTGTCGTGGTTAGTTGTTGATGTTGCTGTCGGAGAAACCACAGTATCGAAATGACCGAGTCGACGTTTCGGATCCATATCAGGATCCATCTTCAAGACAATGTCGAATGTGAAGAGAGTGAGAATCAAGGATAAATACCAAAACCAGGTAGAGGAGTTCAAAGGTCGGTTGTGGAGGCTAGGGTTAGGTCGAAATTTTTTTTTTTATTTTAAAATCAAGAATGTGCGGAAAAAAGAAACCGTATATAATGTTAAAATTCCTAAAACAGCTGAATTAAGGAAATAAAAAATTGATCAGAGAATCTATTACTTATTATTAATAAAAAAAAAAAAAATTAATCAATTTTAATATGATTGTTAATGTGCCTCACTTTGATCTATAGAATTCTCATGAAGAACAACATTACAACCTCGTTCAAACCCCTAGATACCATTAGGAAAAGAATGAGATCCATTAAAGATCCGGTTGATCATACACAATTCAAGGGAGTTTATAAGATCCCTTGTTCATGTAAGATCATCTATATAGGTGAGACGGGACGTTCTTTCCACACACGGATAAAAGAACATGGGGCGGGCATTAGAAAAGAACGCATCCGTTCCTCAGCCCTTGCGGAACATGTATCCAAAACCAAACATCACATCTGCCTATAAGACACCATTATCCTCATGAAAGAAGACCACTATTTCAAAAGAAAATTTAGAGAGGCCCTAGAGATTACCAAACTCCCACACAATCTAAATAGGGATGGGGGCCTCGAGGTAAGCACTAGTTGGCTTCCCCCTATTCTCAATCGGAAAGGCCACTCTGTCCCGTAATTTTTCCTTCTCCCCCCCCTTTTTTCCTCGCCTCTCCCTTTATTCCTTACTCCTCCTGCCACATCCTTAATTAAAACCTTTTTCTGAAATCCAAAAAATTTCAAATTAAAATTGGAAGATCATTTAGAAATCTTTTTAAAAAACTTTAGTAGGTTTAAATCAAATGAAAATCAACTTCTTAAAACTTTTAAGATCCATTTTTAAAACTTTAGGAATTAAAGCATAATTAATTCCAGCCTTTTAGAACCTTAGGGTCCCTTAAAATTAACCTAATTAATTACAAGTTAAAATTGAAAGATTATAATTAAAATTAAAATCAATTATGATAATATTATTAATTTTCCTATGCCTAAAATCAACATCTTAAAAAAATTTCATTCTTAAAACTTTAGGATTCAAAGCATTATTAATTTCAATCTTTTAGAACCTTAGGGTCCCTTAAATTTTTAACCTAAATGTTTACAAGTTAATTATAATTATAATTTAAAATAGAATAATATTATTAATTTTCCTATATCTAAGCATATCAATAATCATTAATGGTAAATTGTTAATAATAAAGATTTATTAATGATAATAATTAATTACAAGTTAAAATTGAAATATTAAATTGAAATAAGAAAGAATAAAATTAATAAATTTCCTAGGTCTAGGCATATATTGAATCATTTAATTCAAATTTATTAATAATAAAGCATTATTAATGCTACTAAATAGACATTGTGGAAATTTGTAATTAGAATTAAAATTGACCATATTCATTTAAATAAAATTGGTTAATAATAAATAGATTAAATTTGTAAAAATAATTAAGATTGACCATCACTTAAAACTTAGGCTTTTTAAATAAAAATCAGCATTAACCTTAAAATTCATTTTAAACCTTAGGAATCTTAAGGTTAAATTGAGAATCTATTTCTTGACTTTTTGACCCTTAGAATTCCTTAAATTAACCAAATGAGTGCATTCACATTTCATTAAAAGTAGGAATTATAATTCAAATTAAAATTAAATATGAGAAACTTATAAATTTCCCTAAAGTGAGGCACATTAACAATCATATTAAAATTGATTAATAATAAAAATAAATAAATAAATAAATAAAAATAAAAATAAAAATAAAAAAATTAAATTAAAAATTTATTAATAATAAGTAATAGATTCTCTGATCAAGTTTTTATTGCCTTAATTCAGCCGTTTTAGGAAATTTTAACATTATATACGGTTTCTTTTTTCCGCACATTCTTGATTTTAAAATAAAATAAAAATTTTTGACCTAACCCTAGCCTTCGCAACCGACCTTTGAACTCCTCTACCTGGTTCCGGTATTTATCCTTGATTCTCACTCTCTTCACATTCGACATTGTCCTGAAGATGGATCCTGATATGGATCCGAAACGTCGACTCAGTAATTTCGATACTGTAGTTTCTCCGACGGCAACATCAACAACAAAAAAGTAGTTTTTTTTATGATACCTAACCCCAAATTTATATTAAAAAAGTGTTTAAGACCTATACTTCAAATTTAAAGAGATTTCATTGGCTAACACATGATGACATGGAATTCGAATAAAAGTTAAAAGGCCCATTTTGAGTTGAAATTTCCTCTAATGGGGGCTCTCAAACTTGGGTAATTTTCTTCGCTGCCACCTTGATGGGTGGATCGGGATATTAATCACTTTCAAGTTTAATAAAAGTATTTTTTTTATTAGGGTATATCAAAATACATTCAAAAAATCCTAAAGGCAGCTAGACACAACAAAAATAAGAGTGTCCACACCACTAAAAAAAGTCCGTCAAGAAGCAACAATCAAGCTTCTTTCCAAAAAACCAAGGTTTAGTGGAAAGTTGATTTTTTAGAGGGCCTTAACAAACTAGTTTCCCTTAAGGGACATTAAGCCTCAAGACTTACTAAATGGTGAAGGTACGAGAAAGAGTTACATTGTTCTTCAATCACCAGGGGTCCAAGTGTTAGCTCTAGGATACTCACCCTCCCAAGGAGCTGAAACAAACTTGTGTCTGTCTTAGGTATTGCAAGTTACCTCCACTCATAATAGCTTATGTGATTCCCTAGGAAAAGAAACTATGGTTACCAATTCAAAAACGACGATCGGGTAGGACAATCGTCAGTCCAGGATAAGTCACATAGACTAGCTACCTTAAAAAATTGATTTCACCCTGAGGACATGTCACTTAACCAAGACATTGAAATGTGCTCATATCCCACCAAATAAACAAGAGGGGGGTACCACGCTTACTAATTTGGATTGACCTTGTGCTTGACACTTGTGTTAGAAGCGCTTTCCCAACTAGCACTCTTTTCTACTAATGGGTTTAACTCTCTTTTATCAATGCTAGTTTAAATTTTGTGTGGCTTTGGAGTGTTAAATCACCATCTTAACCCAAATCCATAGCCTAATCTTGTTGGTGATATCAAAGATAACATATTAGTTGTTTTTATATTAAGCATTGATTTTAAAGGTAATTCGATTTGTTTTGGGGAGTGGTGGTGAAACTGATGATGCTGCGACTTATGCTACTGAACCAAACCAGTGCACATGTTATTTTAATACTACATTTTCATTCGATGAAATTGTATACTATGGGAGAGTAAGAGGTTGATTGTTATCCTCTAGATGTGCATATTTCAAAATCAATTTCAAAAATTTGAAATCACTTTCATTTTTCAGTCGAGGGTTCAATAGGTTGGTTTCGATTACTACTAATTAGAAACGAAAAATGTTTTAAAATTCAATGTTTTTTCTTATTTCCAATAAGTCTCTTAAGCTGATGTGTACATGTAAGAATGTTATTCAATTTTGTTTTTTCATGACAAGGATTTACACTTGATATCCACTTTCTCGTTCACAGGACCACTCAAAAGAGTAAGTGAAGAGGATACTTGTGGCTCGACAATATGATTCAAAAAAAATTCAAAGGATTCCTATTACACTTGAGATCCACTTTCTCGTTCACAGGACTGCCTAAAAGCGCAAGTGAAGAGGATACTTGTGGCTCATAATTTTGCTCAAAAAATAAACCTATCTATTAAACTTGAGATCCACTATCTCATTAACAAGACCGCCCAAAAGTGCAAGTGAAGAGGATACTTATGGATCAAACACAACTTAGCTTAAGAATCTTGATAATGACGAAAAATATCCTCTCATTGTGTTTGAACTGATCTTGAGTGGTAGGTTTGTAGTTTGAGAATTTATGTGAATTTGATATTAAATGATGGAATGAAGAGTGTCTTAATGGTGATCACAAGTTTTATGGCAGTTCATCAAGTACATGTGGATTCAACATTCATGGTCACAAGAATTTATAAATCATAATATTACATTTTAATATCATTTTTGAAGCATTTGGGGACATTTTCCCTCAATTTTGGAAGGCTTGGAAAAGTCTTTTCTAGAAAAGCTAGGAAAAAAATTACTTTTAGGAGGAGGTTTTTTTTGGTATTATTCAAATTTTTCCTTGAAAAGAATGCTCAGGTATGAAACTTTATGAAATGGTTATCCTTTAAATCATTTATTTCATCCTTGAATATCTAAAATTTTATCTAAATTTGTCATTTTTATCACATAGTGACATAAATAAATTGTTGAAAAGATTAAAGAACATGAGATTGTGACATAGGATGTCATTCAAGATTCTGCAAAGTTTCAAAAGAATTCAATAAAAATTCAAAAATCGGCAATCTCCACAAATTTCAAACTCAATCCAAAAATGCACACCAAAAATGAAATCCTTAAAACAATTCTCCAAAACTTGAGAAACGGGAAGCGATTGTTTTCTAAAAACTATGTTAGATAATTCCTAATACATATACAATAGAAAAAATCAATCCAAATGACCAAAATTTGCATATTTAACCATCAAAAATCAAGAATCATGCCTTCTTCAAATTTGAACCAAATGCATACAAAAATTCAAACTTCTTCGAAGAAATCCCTTAAAGCTTGATGAAAGAGAGGTAATTACTATCTAAAACCTATCCAAGAATATTCCTAAGACATCTACATCAGAAAAAATCAATCAAAATCACCAAAAATTTCAGATCTGACCATCAAAAATCAAGAACCATGCATTTTCCAAATTCCAACCATATGCACACAACACTTAAAAATTATTTAAAAAAATACCCAATATTTGAAAAAAGTGAATGAACTTAGACTATAAAATAAATTATAGGACTGTCTAAGCTTTCCAAAGAAAAAAAATCACTCAAACCAGACAAGAATTGAGGATTTTTATGACCAAAATACTAGAAAAATATTGCGTCTTTGTTGCATACACAACTGTCGCTACTACAAACCCATGTGTTATTTCAATGCATACACAATTGTCACTACAACAAACCCACGTATTCCAAAAAAACCATAGATACAACCCAAATATATAAATATTGGGCTAGCTAAGGGCCCAGCTAGAATGATTTGAGATTCTTAAATTGAATTAAAGCTTCAGAAGACAAAAAACAAGCACTCATCAAAGGGTTTAAAATGAAAGACACGCCTAAACAAAGAGGAAAATCTCATGAAAACTTGTTTCAAGAGAAAATACACTTAGATCCCCAGTATGGTCTCCATTTTTTTGGTATACTCAACCTTAGGGACGTGTCTATAGCCTATCTATCCTTAGCTACAAGGAGGGTGAATCCCGCTGACAGAATATATGCAATAATGGATAATTTCTTGAAATATCTACACTTTTTCAATGGAGAGAGAGAGAGAGAGAGAGAGAGAGAAGGGATGAGGTTACCTCTTGCAATGTACCATTTTGTGAAGATCCCTTTGCTCTAGAATCCATGGCCTTTAGGCCTCCATTAGCATCAGCTAGATAGTTCCTTACCTCTAGCTCTTAAAAAACTTCAAAAAAACATGAAATATATCTATTAAATGTTGCAAAAATACATGAAACAAACATGGATTGAAACACAATATTTAGAGGAAATTTGAATTGCATCATATAAAATTGAGATGAAAGTGATTACAAGCCAATGATGGGTGAATCCCTTTCTCCCTTTCTTTAAACCACCCCTCTCCATCAATGCCAATGATCAAACAAACTATGATGTGAAAGAAAGGTTCTATCTATCTTTTCATTCCTCCAACATGCCTTTGCTCTGTAATTTGTCCTCCTTCTTTCACCTCATACGCCTTCCTTTTATAGCATTGGTATTTTTGTTTCCAATAACTAACCATGAATGTGGGATTAGTATTTTTTAATCTTTTTTATTATTTCCTTCAAAAAACCCACTTTCCTTAGTTTTTGGGCATTTTACTTGAGTTTCCATGTTTTTAGGACAATTAATACATATGTCATATATTCTTTCCACTCCAAGAGTTGTAGTTACTAGATTTTGATCCTTAACTAGTCTTGGTAATGAATTCAACCTTTGTCTTCATGTGCTTCTTCCTTTGCGGAAGTAGTGGTTCGAGGAGAGATCAAAGCTCTCAATTTGTTCCAAATTCTAGTCTTCATGTTGCTAGTGAAAAGAAGATATGTTTTCAGACAATCATCTTCGAGGGTGTTAATTTTATTGCTAAAACTCTTGCAAAATACTGTCAACCCCAAAATCAACAGCTCCAGAGATGGGGTTACTTACATTGGTTATCTCCTGAACCAACTGATCACTCCACTCGACCGCTTCTCTTCTTTGGAAATTTGTATGTTGAGTTTCCAATCTTGACAACCACTCATGAAACACAATCGGAAGCTCTACAAATAAAATCTCATGAATATCAGAGTATATGTATCAGTCTAACCATTTTTCTGCACTCAACCGTGACCTTGTGCTCTATTCTTGCACAAATGCCAACATCTTAGAATCCATCCAATACTCGATTTCCTTCTTTGTCGGATGCCACAAAATTTCCCTCAAATCAAATGATTCGTCCCAACAACAGAACTATTTGTTGCTGTAACTTCCCCACTCACGCGACCCAGTTTCAATAACAACACAAAACCAACAAAACACCCAAATACATTGACCCTATAGAGCAAGCTCAACCGGAAACACTTGCAAGACATGAACAGTCTCACCTGATATATCTTAATGTGTAACTTCCAGAACCATGTTTCTGTAGTTGGGCAGGGATAACAATCCCTTGGCGCATGACCAAGGCGCTCGACAGAGATGGAGGGATGGAGTCTTTTACGATGCGATAGAGGTGCAACCGTGTGCCACAACCAGCGTGTGATACAATCTTGTCCTTAAACAACCTAACGGTTGGTTCAATAGTGCGACACAGTAAATTCCTTAATAGTAAATAGTCATGATGCAACTTATTTTATGATGTGATAGTGTTAAACATTAACTACTACATTCCTTCATTCAAACAATGACCATAAATAATGCAAGTTTAATAAAGAATTCAACATTTAACAATTAAACATTCACCACAACATTCAGTCATTGATTAACACGAGAAATAACATGGAAACCCATCTGGGAAAAACCACCAAGGTGCTCTTCATCTGGAATGAGAAATACAGGTAGCACCTTGCAGTCTATGACTCACAAACTGTTTTATGATATGTATTTCAGCTCAAACTCTTCTTGCTCTCATGATCCCTGGTTTATTCTTCTATCTACTCCTACTTATCCGCAAATAGCTTGGATTGACCCTTCTACTCTAATATCTGCACACTCAACTACATAATGACTCTACAAAATGGTTTGTGCACTCAGTTGTAGATTCGCGACTCAATAGCCTTCTACTATCAGACTCCTCTCTGATATTTTACAACACTCCTACTCTTACCAACTCTTAATAAAGCTAACCCTTATACAAAGCAGGTTCCTCTTATTTATAGTGTTTACAAGACCGCGCAGGGTCAACTGAGTACAACTCAGTTATTACATACTCAAGTAGCTAAAAAATATCTTCCATTACATTTATGACAGGCCATACTAGCCACAAAATTCCTACATTACATTAACCATAGCCATAAATAGCCATAGAAACATCTTTCAGCCTGTTTGTATAGGTCATAACTAGCCGCAAAATTGTCATTTAGTCTTCCATTAGCTCATCCTTCTGTAGTCTTCCTTGACTTGCACCTGTCCATCCTTAACTCTTCCAGCTACATCTTCCACTGACTCAGATTTTCCTTTCCTTATTGAAATGATCATCGTCGCAGCTTCCTTTGCTCTGGGGTTGTGTTTCCTCCTTTACCTGCTTTTCCCCATCGTGCACCTAGTTTTCCTCTTGCGCTTGCACTTCGGGTTCTTCCTTGTGCACTTTCCCTGGACCAACAAATCTTAAGATAGAAAATTGTTTTTACATTACTATTTTGAAAAATTATATACAGGATGCTACGCATGTGATTGAATAGACTGTGATTTAGGTAGAACTAGAAGGAGGTTTTCCAATGGAACCGGATTGTATTCTCAACACGAGGGAAATTTTTCTCCAAAATCACACCATTGGACAGGTAAAGGGGCAGTGGAAACACCTCAATACATATGAACTGACCTGGGAAATGGAGAGAGATATGCGGGTGGCATATCCAACTCTATTCCAAGAAGACTCGGAATAACTTAAGCAACATCAAGGATGATGTTGATCTTAAGGGCGGGTGTTTGTAACATACCCAAAACTGAAAAATGAATAGCTATTATTTATTTCAGCAAAAGCATTATGCTAATTTTTATTTGTATATATTATGACCAAGTGGGTCAAGGATCACTGTAATTGAAGAATTATGTATTTTAGTAATTAATAAAAGGATACACCTAGTCAGGGGAGACTGTTAAATGAGTGTTCACTTCGCACTAGGAGGAAGGAGCAGTTGTATAAGGCTGGTTGACTAGTGGAAGCACTAGAATTCACTTTCTAGTTGTTCTAGGAGCATAATCCCTAAAAAAGTGGTCATGTTCCCTGAGAGGGGGAAATGTGCTGGGTGGCTCATTAAATTCAAAAAATGACCCAAATACCTAGGAAATCTTATATAAACCATCAAATTGAGCAGGAGGGATCAACACTCATTTTTATTGTTGAGAGAATGAACTTTTTGATTGTTGCAAACTGAAAAGTCAGTAACGCAAAGAATTTGATGAGGGGATAGCTAAAGTGTTTTGCTGAGTTAAGTCTTCTACTGAGTGCTAAGTTGTAGAAGTATGTGGTGTACTAAGATATCTCTATCCTAGTGTTGTAGTGAGAAAGCTTGGGGGTCCTAAGAAAGTGATTTGGATGCTTCAGGAAAAGGTTGGGTGGAACAGTCTCGCTTAGGTGTTAGTCTCATTTTTCTGCAGCACATCCAGGTTCCAACTCTATATCTGTAATATCTTATTTACTTCTATTTAAGTAAGATGAGATTATTTTCAAATGTATTTATAGTTATATGATAGTTATTTAGAAATTTTGATGAAGTTGTTTCATAGAAATTGATTGGAAAAGAAATGAATTTAAAATTATCTCATGTATTTTTCCTCTCACCAAAGTGATGTACTTTAGTATAGGAATATATGAAACTAGGTTGAATAGTTGTATCATAATGAATGAATAATTGTGTAGTATCGTTAATACATAGCATAGATATGTTATATATTTATATTCTGTATACAATCTACTACGAGTTAGAAGACCTGGTAATTAATCAAATACAAGCTACAGTTCTTAATTCAAGATCTAAACATTTAGTGAAATCAAACTATCATTACAGTACAAGTATAGTAACATAAGATAAGTGCAGAGTCCTTTTCATTTATGTGCGTATCAAGGTATTATTTATTCTCAACCACATTAACTTCTAAATTTATAAGAAAACAACTATACATATCCAAATTCATTCTTGTTATTCTATTGTTAATATCTCTAAGATCAAACTGTATTTCCTTAATTAAACTCTAATATTATTCTAGAATAACCAGATTTACTACTAAATCATATCAAAACTAAACA
The DNA here is from genome assembly GCA_001517045.1 of Pseudotsuga menziesii. Classification (NCBI taxonomy): domain Eukaryota; kingdom Viridiplantae; phylum Streptophyta; class Pinopsida; order Pinales; family Pinaceae; genus Pseudotsuga; species Pseudotsuga menziesii. The sequence continues at coordinate 697,768 of LPNX011031584.1, read as the reverse complement.
AGAATTCTTAAGGGTATCTTAACCCATATTCTTAGCAGCTAAATTATTAATGTAATAACAAGTTGAGATTACCGACAAATCTTAGCACTGATTACAGGCTTCCAATTTAAACTTGTGTTGTTTCTACAATTTTTATCTACAAAACAAAATCTCAAACACTCTCTTGATTTATTAAAAACTCAGCGTAAGGCTTTACAGTTTTAAAATAAAACAACGAAACCCTAGAACTGTATAACTAAGTTCATTCATAAAAAATAACCTTAGGGATTAAAATATTTTTAACATTAGTATGATTAATACAACTCCTTATAACAAAGTTATATAATCAAAGTAAAAGCTACCTTAAGATTTCACAAACCTGCTTATATTTTATTAAGAGAAATAGATAGAATAGATAAATTCTACTTCATCATAGTTTGCAGTAAAAGAAATCGTTATAGTATCTTAAACCCATCCTAGAAAAACTACCATTCAGCTGATAACCCAGCGGATTAACAATCCTGTATATAAACTGTAAAAAATTAAAGTCATGAAAGAAAACAACACCATTGTCATTTTATATTAAGCTCTGTATGTGTAGCAAGTTAACTAACTTATTTTAGGATTTTCCTTCAAGTATTTAATAAAACAGCTGGCAGAGGATTTATGACCGTGATCCCAAGTCCTTTTATTTCGATAGGAAAATTTTCCACAGTAGAATCCCATTTGAAAACTTTTTATCAAATATAGCTTACCCTAAGTTTACATAGTATTATCGAGGAATAGTAATGCAAGAATAATAACGAATTAAACAAATCATTTGTACTCTCTCTGATAGAAACTTTTGCATATAACCCAGAAAACTTTCAATAAAAGTATTTATATATCAAATCGGGTTTCAAAGTGGCATCTACACCCAAAAAAAATAGACAGTAAGAAGGATCTTGACCACTGTTTTCCTTTAACAGCCAAGGTAAAAACTAAGTTCTCTTTTACGCCCAGAACAAGTTGTTTTTATCACACAATGAGCGACCTCAAGAATGAAAGCTCAACGCTGCCAATAGTTAACTCTCAAATAACAAGGATGTTTTATAAAAGGACTTTCTATACCAAAACGAATCAATAGAGTAGGCTCATGACTGCAATATTAAGCACTGTAAAAATCAAATTAGGTTATGAAACCCTCTCAGGTCAATGATGTTGAAAGATATATATATTTATGACAGACAAGAAATTCATAGAAGTAGTTTTATATCTTATCATCCAAAAAATAGAAGTGGCATAGTCGCAAGACTCCACGGATCGCAAATCCTTACAGTTTCAGATTCATAAAAAGTAAAGACTATTTAATATCAAAACCCTTATGGGTATTTCCAGTTTTGAATAAGGTATTTCAACCAACAAAATTACTACAAAGTGGCTTAGTCGTCTAACAACTCCACTGAATTTAAATCCTACTATACTAAAAAAAATACATTGTATACCAAGAGATAAAACACTTCCACGTCGTCAATAGAGTACCAAGTGGAAAACCCCAATGCTAAGAAGAATACCAAAAAAACATGGTATGAAATCCATAGATCCACGTAGGGAATGACATGGGTCTTACTCGTTAATAAGGGTGTTCTCGACGAAAGCTCAAAACACCCTTTCATCATAAAGGAGATTCCTGCACAAGTAATACATAGGCTAGGATTTTAAATACCTTTTGGTATTGTAATGAAATATAAAGAAAATAAACAAAGAAAACAAGAAGATGATTTCAGTCAATGATTTACCTTCTTAGGTTCCGATGTCTTCAGTTAGCATAACATTTGTAAACTCCATCCAGGAAAGATTAGGCTGAAAGTGGTAAGGGTCAAGTTTGGTGTCTTCCCCATTCTTTTGATTGCACATAGTTGAAGCACTAGAGTCAAGTAGTTGAAATCCTTTCATAAAATGAGTAAAAGGTTAAACTACCCCAAGACCCCATCGAGAAGACAAGCACAGTTTTCCATGCTCATTAAAACCTATAAGGTTTTACTACCCATCGAATGGTCGACAGCTGGAGGACGTATCATAGTCACCTCACATGTCTTAAAACATATCTGTTTTAAGTCATTCCGTGTTCTATAGTGGATATTGATATTAAAACGATTGTCCAAACATCAACTCAAAACTGAAACCCAAGTACTTGGCATAATGTACTACGGCGGTGATTGGAGTAATAATATAGTTTATATTATAATGTATTGTGTTACAAACCCTTTTTTTGTATTTTAGTGTAATGCTATACCTCTTTTTCAGAACTTCAACCCCCTCAAATCTTATAACATATCAATGTTGTTATACGATGCAACCTACATTGTTACAGTTAGCTTTTGTAACTAATAAAGTTAAAATCTATGTAATGATTTAGTCACTTATCATATAGTTTTAGGAACTTAATGAAATGGTTTAGGACCAAACCTTAGATAGTGATTTCATTGCTCCTTACGTTATCTTCTTTCAGAGTTGTCCTTTAGTGGTATGCTGAGATGCCTTACAGCCTGCACGTAGTAAATTGGAGGGTTCATGCTTTAGTCAAAATGACTAAGTAAGACCATGAGTCATTCCTTGGTACAACTCAAGTTTAGGAACAAACAAACGACCACGACAAACTGCCTTGTGACAATAAATTACTTTAGACAATTATGTTATGACAAAAAGCAGTGTCATGTCAATAGACTACCAATTAAGCAAGCAAATAATAACTTAATTACATGACAAAAGTAATTGCTTAATGAAATATGTATGAGTAATAACATCATGCTAAATATTGTTTAATAAATTCTAATATACATGCAGTAAATAATATTTTTATTTATTTATGAAATTAGGGGATGCTACAATGAAGTAGAGAGATTTAACTCTTTAACTCCTTTATGCAAAGGTATATGGAAGGATGAGGAAATTAAAAAAAACACTAGAGGAATTGGGGTCCTACAAACTCAGGAAAATAGGCGAATGGAAAAAGTGAACAAAAGTTTAGGAAGAATCACGATCATGTAGACAGACACGCGATGAGGTGAACATATTTCAACTAGCATGAAGAGAGAGGTGAGGAGGATGACTACCAGGAAATGAAGTTTTTATTACCCACAAAATCAATGTACAACGCAATATATATATATTCCAGCTACCCGAAAGAATTAGACTGAATTGCATGAAAATTATCTACAAAAATCTGGCACCCTCCAAAAGAGGGTAGAAAATAAGGATACATCCAATGTTGTAAGTCCCTGATAAGTCTCCTTTCTTTCGCAGCAAGCTCAACCAACCCGCCAGCAAGCTAACAAGCTCCTCGTATAAGAGTTAGTAAGAGGTGGTTAAGAAGTCACTAACAATACTTCCTTTTGTTTGTAGGGTTATTGTTCTCTTATTTGGACATGATTATAATTATCCATAGGAAGTGACTAGAGTGAAAGGAATAGGTTTCGAGAGGAACATATCCGATACAATAGAATATTTGCAAAAGCAATGTACAGTCAAATTCCAATTTTATATAATAAAGCTCAGATCTATGTCTTATATGATAAGTTTTTTAATGTATAATAATCTAATTATGGGTTTATATAATAGATTTCATATCTATTTCACATTACATAGTTACAATGAATTCAACAGAATATATGAATGAATAGTTTATGGACGGTGGTTAAAAGCAAAATATGCAGTCACTCTTATTCCAGTAATAGTTTATATTTTGGAAATTTAGTTGTCGGAAGAAAACACATGATACTATAGTAATAATGACACTCATTATTTTCCAAGCCATCATACTCTACTCTCTTATCATTTTTTTTTCTTATCTTTCAATAATGACACCGTTCATTATTTTTAATTTAAGACGCCAATTCATCATAGTTTTGGGTAAGAGAAAAAGTTTCCTCTCATTTTAGAAAATGAATTCTTATGTTTTTTTTTCTACTGCCCTGTGAAAATATTTGTTGTAAGGCGAGCGTACTTCTTCTGTTTGTTTTCATCATTCCAAGCACTAGGAATGACAGGCAATCACTTGAATAACCGGTTCACCTTCCTTCATACATATAGGGTTGGAACTTGAAAAGCACTCTTAAACGTGTATAAAATAAATCGATTGTGATTTGGGGATTAAGACGCGTATGCTTCCTCCATCTGGGTTAAAGAAATCAATTTATTCTATAGGTAACTTGTTTCTCCTTCTCCATTTTTTTTTCTTTTTCTCAGCAATAAAAGTTTGATTTTCGTTTATTTTCTCTCTTATAATAAAGAGGAGTTTTCTATTTCTTTTTCTTTGTACTTTGTATAGTTTTCCATGTGACTTTCAACTAAAAAACAATGATAGGCTAAATCAAAGAGGGATTTGTTGTTGCTTTTATGTTATCTTTTGTAGTTTCCCATGCAATGATAGAGACAAACTTTAAAATAAAGAAAATTATGCTATAAATTTTCAGATTATTTGTGCTAAATTTAAAATAAATCATATCAAAATGTACAAGATTAAGACTAATCGAGAATGATAAGAGATAAAAATACTCTTTATTAATATTCACTTTTATTATGAGCCATCATAAATTCAAAAAAAACATTAATATTATAACTACGTCGTAAGGCGTTTCAACAAGTGGGAGTCAACTCCCCGAATTTAATGCTTTTTTTATTTTTATCCGTAGGATGCTTTCATGTGACGATTGGTGTCATCTGCCTTGTTGATCTTGATCTGCTTGATCTGTTGCCCCGTTGATCTTCATCTCTTTATCTGCTACCTGACATTTCTGTCAATTGAAAGGATGGCCATTTAAACTGGCACCTGCTCTCTTACACGCAAGATAAATACTTATCCAAGCATTTATATGGATGCACCAACCTACCAACCTGCATAGAATGTAAGGTAGACCGACCGAATATGTTTAAATCAGTTTTTCCTTCTTATATATTCATTATTGGGATGCTTAATCTGGCCATCACTCTGCATATGCATATTCCAGTCTTCTGAGGCAATACTTTCTAGCCTAGCTTAGCTATATTGTAGTTATTGATGAAATTTCTATGGTTTCTATTTGTATTTGTATTTCTATCCTTGTATGTTGTATTTCTTCTAGTCATTCATTCTATATATAATTATGCCATTGTGAAAGACATATTTTGTGCTTGAGCATAACTACAATGTGATGTTGTTGGTGCAAGAATAGAAAAGGCGACCGTAACGATAGGGGGAAAGTTTATTCTTACCATTGAAGACATTAACCTGGAAAGCTCTACTAAAGAATTAGAGGAATTACCAGTGAATACATTAACCTGGATAGCTCTACTAAATAATTAGAGGAAGCACCATTGAATACATTAACCTGGAAAGGTCTACTAAAGAATTAGAGGAAGCAGTGTTATTAGGTATTCTTTCCACATTGGCTTGGAATATTGTTTTGTAACAAGTCAGTTCTATTATAACATGAGTTTATTGTCTAGTTTACAACAAGTAAAATCATTTCATTGTAAAAAAATAGAGCAACTCAAGGCCTATAGACATCATCTAAACTAGTTGAAACAAAATCTATATCGCTAAACAAAGTATTTACATTGACAAGAAAACTCATCCATTCCATGACAAAATAACGTTTTTTTTTAATATAAAATATGATCTTTCTTCTGCCGATTTCTTCACTAATTTTCATTATTTCCTCAGAAATTCATCATGCCAGACTTATTATACCAGCTTGGGGAAGAATAATTGTTGCAGTGTACCATAAATTATATATATTTACATATGGCGATATTAACCTATTTACTCTGAACAATGACTTTATATTTACCTGTGAACAACGGATTTATATTTACCTGTGATTCATCTTGCTAGAATATTTTTGTTGCACTCTGTTGCGCTCCCGGACACATGTAGAGCCCTTGAATTATTCATTGGACTACATCATTGAGGGACTTTACAGTCATTAGAATGCATTATAATAGATCTAGTCATATATTTTTCTACAGCCATAGCACTTCAATTCAGGTATGGTTTCTCTGTTGCACTCCCGAACACATGTAGAGCCCTTGAATTCTTCATTGGACTGCGTTATTGAGGGACTTCACAGTCATTAGACTGTGTTCTATTATATCCGGTCATATATTTTTCTACAGCTATGGCACTTCAATTCAGGTCTCGTTTAGCATGCCTCCTAGTGAAAGTTTCAAAATCTAATCCTGTTCATTGTGGTCCTGTATCCCCACATTCTTGATAATCCTGTGTGAAAATATAGATTATTCATGCGTTCTACACTATGTCTAGCTACATTGGTACCTGAGTCTTCTGATCTAAACCTATCATGCACAACCCCAACCATCCCAGGTCACAACGTTAGCTACAGATCATTTTTCCTTTCTAACCAAGTCGCAGCATAGAGGTTAGTCTTTACTGGATGCAAGCCACCCAACGATAACATGAAGTAACATGTCAATGCAGAAGCACAATTTATAAAAAAAACAACTGTGGTAGAACGCGGTGTAAATCCTTTCTTTCCACGTGCTATGCATGCATGAATCTACATTATGTCAAGAGCTAAGCGAACTACAGTGTCTTTAAGGTGGTTAGCTGAGGTTTGTAATTCCTCTCTAGGATGTTTTTGAATGGGTGTTTTAGGCCTTTCGACATTTCATTGGCCTCCACAATGTCATCAAACTCTACATGTACATCCTTAGTTATGCGTATTCTTTCAAGCATTCCTCTCCCCTTTTCCATGTGCCCCTTCTGGATTAGAATGTTGGGTGTATCTGGAAGCCCCATCGCTCTCATTGTCATTATGCCTATGGAAACCGCTGCCAGGGCTAAGGAAACCCGCCATCCCCAACTGCCCTAGTTTTTGTTTGTGCCATAGTTTATTAGGTTAGCTTCCAGTATGCCGATGGTTTTGAACAACTTGAAGCCAATATTGAGCACTCGTCTTAATCTGGCCGGGGCCATTTCAGACAGACACATTGGAACTACATGCAAAACATATCAAAACACCCCAAGATTATTATAAATAAATAGCGACAAAATCTACTTTTTTTACTGAAGTATGGAAGTAGGTGAAAGTTTGGACAGACACCTAGCCCACGGACTGCCAAGAGTTATGGATTCAGTCTTTTAGTTTCTCCAGCCACAACACGATGCTCATCGTTTTAATCATAATAGATTTTATTAGTCAAAGTAAGTGCACTATCATGTTGTTCCCTCATGTACGAAATTCCAATAAATCCAAACTTCGATTTTTGGATTCACGAAATTTCTTTAAAACCCTCAAAATTAACATAAACTTTTTGAACACCATGAGTTCATGGTAGCCTTAACTTCATGTATATGTTATGAGTTTGAATATTTTTACATTCACACACTTTATATATATATATATATATATATATATATATATATATTTTGTTTTGGAATGCTCAAATTTTGTATATGGTTTATATATTTTTAATTGGGTGTATAGTATATATACTAAAAGTTGCTATATTTTTTATGTTTAAAAATTATAATAAAAAGTTTATCTTTTTAATTGTTTTTAAGTGCTAGAATATAATTATTTGAATTTATAATAAACTATAAATATAAACATAAACATAAAGATCAAAATACAAATGTATATACTTTTAATATTGTTGTATGTCATGTATTTATTCATTTAATTTTTTATTACATGTATTTGTAATATATTTATATTTGATTATATTAAAGTTTTATGTTAATTTATGTTTAAAATATTTGCATATTTTGAATATTTTGAATATTTTGAATATATCAAATTTTTTGTATATTTTTTATTTGATTATAAAGTATGTTAAAAGTTGATATATTTTTCAATTGGTCATGCTCAAAGTTGGTATCTTTTTTATATGTTTGTAAAATATGTTAAAAGTATATTTTTCTAATTCTTTTTAGGTACTATATCATAATTATTTGAGTTAGAATATA
>LPNX011031584.1:647525-689800 GCA_001517045.1 Pseudotsuga menziesii | reverse complement strand
TATATATATATGTATATGTATGAAGTATTTATGTTTATTTATATTTTACAATTTATATGTATTACACTAAGGTATTAATATTTAATTCATATATCATAATAATTTTGGTAGGTAATGTGAAAAATAAGATAATGGCTAATTATGTGAAGAATATAATGTCTTTAAATTATTGTATCAACACTTCAAATTGGCTTTCTTTTTGTATATGTCCACATCTCCTTGCTTATTGGGAGTAAACCACCTAAACTAAACCGCCTCCACTTAAGTGAGTAGTATACCTATTTAATTTGGAATAAATATAATATATAAATTAAAACATTTGTTGAAAATTAAATTATTTTGTAATCATAACTTACATAAATTTGTATATTGTTTTTCCAATTAAATTTAAAAAAGAAATAAATAACAATAATAATAACTATACTTTAATAAATATATAAATTTATTTATTTAAAAAATTAAAATATTTTTTTTAACTAAAACTTTATAACTTCATAATTAATTAATATGAATATCAATTTTTTTTGTGTTTTTTTTATATAATATACTACACTATGTCAAAATTTTGAAATGTTGTTTTTTAAAATTGCACTACATGTATTTGCACTACATGTTTTTACACCACTTGTACACACTAAATGACTTATATTGTTTTATAACAAATAATTTGATAAAGTTTCAATATGACCAATATTTTGGATATTACACTATATCAAAATTTTCATTTACTTTACTTTTACTTTACACTCTTACTGTTACTTTCATTAATAAAAATTAGACCCTTAAAATCAACTTTGTAAATGGTCAACCAACTAAAATTCTCCACATGAGGTCACACAAAAAAATTAGTTAGGTAGGATTGATTGGGCTAGGCATCCATTAGCTCCCTCCAATCTACTTTCATTAGGAATATTTTGAAACATAGCATTGTTGACTTGTAGGGTGCTTTATAAATCCTACTATAAGAAAGTGTTAAAAGAAAACCCAGATCAGAAGTGTGTCGCACCCAAGGATGTTAAAGCCGAGGTATAGTTTCCCTACTCTCCCCTACAAGTCACCCAACTTGTTGTATGGAGACAAAACTATACCGTGCAGGCCAAACCACTCATCCACACTTGACGCAAGGTATCGTAGTGGCTAGACTTAGGACATCACCAAGGAGCAATTGTGGGTGCAATTGACTCCTGATGTCAGCTATTGCCGTTGGGAGGTGTTGCCAAGTCTTCTAGATCGGAACATTTGCCCCATCGTCAGTAGAACTGCCTCTCTATTACCTTCACTAGTCAATTGGTGTGTGGACCCCATTGTCACCATCAATTGTGCTTTTGGAAGGCCTAGTTACATGTCAGAGGAAGTTCATAAGGTGTTTTAGGAATTTTACACTTATTTTAATTTATACATTCAAGCTATGTAACTCATAATTAAACATAACCTACATTTTCTTACTCTTTCACTAAACCAACTTTGTACATATCACTCACTTCTTGCACCTTTTACACTTATTTCCCTTTATAAATACAAGCTACCTAACTCATAATTAAACATAACCTACATGTTGTGACTCTTTCACTAAACCAACTTTCTACATATCACTCACTTTTTTCACCTAATTGCATTTTTTTGGCTCACATGTTACATTTTTTTTTATGGCTTCACTCACTCATCTACCGTAATGTCCACACAAGACCTACCACTTTCATGCCCACCCCACCAAAAAAAACATTACTCAGTGCGCTACAGGCCGTCATGACCTTTGATCTCAACAAATTTAAGTCACACCTACACTTCTACCATCCATCCACATTTGTTCAATTTGTAAAGAATCTTATCCTAGTGTCCATTTCCCCTTCTTCTATCAATCCTTACACAAGTTGAAGAAAGAGTCATTTATATACAACTCCCAAAACCTTCAACCTTAAACATTTTAGCTGGCAACATTGTCCAATCACTTTTGAATTTTATATCACAAAAAAATGTCTTTTTTATTTAAACCCCTTCCTTTTTCTTTGTTTTAACAAAATCATCATTTCATGGAATAATATTCTTTAATATTGACTTTATTGTATCAATTTGTAAATATTGGTTATCACACTGCATTCCTTAGATTGCCTTGATTTATTTCAATGGTTTCTATATTTAGGAAATAAATGCTTGTTGTTCTTTATAAGATTGCTAGTTATTACAAACACCTAGTTCCCCTTTTTTTTACTTTCCCCTTACACCTAACTTCCTTTTATTTTCATGTTCCTCCCAGGCAACAAATAATGGCCACCCCTTTGACCGAACATGCCATTGAATTACTACTTGCACTAACGTCCGGCATGCAACCGTTCCTACAAATATTTGGTGTGGAACAAGTCAAATCTATTCACACCTCAACCATGCTATACCAAAAAAAATCTCTGATGGGACACACATCCACCACACAATGCTTCCATCAAAGTTCAATTCTCTCATCACTTCAGGATTAATTCAACAAGGGTGTATTATACACCTTAAGAAATGGACATCTACAATTATTTTCCAATGCATGTACGCTTCATTTTTTATTATACTAAGTTATGTTTTTGTTTCTTCCCCATTTAGTAAAATCATTATTTATGTGTTTTCTTACTTGTTTTTTTCCCTTGCGCGGGTCTATCTTACTACATGAATTTGACGTCATCAAGCCCTCCGCATCACTAATTGGACACCCAATCACTATATCTCACCCACCTTCTCTTGAAACAACTTCCCCATGCTCTTCAATGCAAGAACCACCTCAAAACAATCAATGCACACTTCTTCAAAGTGCTTCACCATCCATTGTTGAAACAACAATTCTATCAATGCATTGAGCCCCTATGCCTCAAATTGGTCCATAGAGGGTCATGTCCAGGATAAATCAACCCTCTACCACTTCACTACCCAAAAAGGCCCTAGGAAGGTCTTTGGATTTGACTTTATTGATAAGGACAAGGGTGAAATACACATCACTTGCTTTAATGATTCTGCAGATGTTTTTTTTTATCAAGTGCTTCCTGGCCATGTCTACCTTATTTCCAAAGGAACTAGCAAACTACCAAACAAAATGTATAGCCATCTTACAAATGAATGGGAAATCTTCTTGCAACCAATCTCCATTGTTCAACATTTTCCACTAGAAAGCATTCTACTTCCACAGATGCATTTCAACCTCAAAACTATTCAAGATATCAAGTCATCTCTTGTCAAATCCATTGTTGACATTGTAGGTGTTGCCACAAACACATCCCCTACTGCCCCTATACATAGGAAAGATGGTTAAAAAACTATTAAAAAAACAATCCATATAAAGGACAACTTAGGTTTTAGCATGGATGTTACTTTGTGGGGAGAACATTATCATGTAGAAGACCGAGAACTATCTACCTTATGCTCTGAAAATGCCAACCCTGTGCTTGCAATCAAGAGAGGTCGTGTAGCCGAGTTTAATGGAAAGACAGTTGGGACTCCATCCAAATTCATAGTTCTCATAAACCCAGATATACCAAAAAATCACAAACTCACTCAATGGTTTGAAAAATAGGGCTTCCATACTTCATCCCCATCCTTAACTACATGATATCCAACTTCTCCTAAGCAGATGAATAAGAAACGAACCATTCTCGAAGTTGAAAACATTCATCCTTCTGAAAGAGCTGAATGGGTTTCCGTAAAGGCTGTCATAACACATATTGATGCTGACAACTTATACTACCTTGCTTGCCCTTTAATTTCTGATTCAAAACAATGCATGAAAAAAATTATCAATAATTCTACCAATGGTTGGCATTGTCCCAAATGTGAGGTTGACTTGTCTGATTATGACTACGGGTATTTGCTGAAAGTAAAACTTCAAGATCATGTTGCCTCTCTTGAAGCAGTCATCACGTTCGAGGATGCATCGACTGAATTCCTTGGTATCGCTGCAAAGAATCCACACTTACTTTCTTCTGATCCTTTTTCCATCAATAAAATATTCTCTAAGGTTGAATGCACAAAATTCCTACTCACACTTTCCACTAAAATGGAAACATTTAAAGACAAGCCTCAATTGAAGGTCATCATCATGCACTCTAAACATGTTGAATTTGCGGAAACCAGCAACTTACTACTCCTTGAAATAGCCAAAATGGGGCATGCATAGAAGGCATTTAGAAAAAAAATTGCCTTCTTTTTTGTAATAGTTTAACTATTTATACTTTTCCTAGCAACCTTTGCCATTCATGCGGGAAAACAATTTCCATTCTTCATTACTATGGCTACAATTTTTACACTTGAAGATACTCTTATATATTGCTTTTTACTTCGTATCTTATATACATATACACAAACATTTCCAAGTTTTCCTCAACTTTACATAGGTTCTCTTTATTGCATTTATCTTCTTGTCGCCTTGTTCTACTCTACACTAATCTTAGCAATATCAATGTTAATATTAGTTTTTCCATGTTCTAATGTGTCATTTTAACACATGCACTTCTTTAAATCTCAAAAAAAATACATTTCATATTTGTATTTTACTTGTATGTCATTTCTTTATTTTTTCCCTTCATACATTTACCTACTTACAATGCTTTCAGTCACTTATAATGCTTTCCTACATATACCTTGTACATTTATTTATGTCTCATATGATTTAAATGCAATCAATTTTATGCCTTCTAGTTTACTTTTGGTGGCCATTTATACACTATTCCAAATACACACATTTATTATCAATGCATTATTTAGTTCTTTTTTCCACTTACAATGATTTCAATTTTTTTTTAATGTACATTGAAAAAAACACACACTACTACTTTGTAATTTATCAACAAATGCTTCTCTTTACATGTGATTGATTTACTTCATTTATCTAGCCATGTTTTCATTTAATTTTATCTTTTTCTTCTTCAAGCACTTTCCATCCCTTTATGTACCATGAAAACAAAAATTACCATGTCCTACTTATAACATCTTGTTTCTTTAGAATGTCCATGAAAAAATTGCAATTTCAAAGTCTCTTTATATGTCTTACATATAATCCCTTTATGTACCTTGAAAAAAAAATTTAACATGTCCTACATATAACATCTTGTTTCTTTAGAATGTCGATGAAAAATTTGCAATTTCAATGTCTTTTACATGTCTTACATATAACATGGTGTTTCTTGTTTTCTTAATCAAATCTAGGTGCCTTCGTTGCTCATCTACCTTTGGATATGTCTCCATCCAAAAAAGAATCTGCACATGCCTATCATTTGGATAACAAAGACCGCATAAATGCACAAAGGAGACATATTTACCAACAAAAAAAAAGATTCCCTCTCCATCCATATGGTAGAGTCTCATGTTCCCACTCCAACTCCTACAACATCCAAGCTTTCAAATACTACCCATCCATTTTCAGACCACAACGAAAAAATCCTACTTCCCTCCATGCAAACCAAAGCTACAACTTCACATGTTCATATTGACCATCTTCCATCATTAGACTACCCTTCTGGTTCTCAAACAACCTCTTCCCCAACCATCCCAAATACCATTCCTCCACCCAACAAAGCCACGCATTCCTTCAATGAAAATAACATATCTCAAGCACATCAACGCTTTCGCTTAAGGATAGATAAGCTAAAATCCATCCATGTTTGTTCAATCTGTAAAGAATCCTATCCTAGACTTCATTTCCACATTTTAAATGGCCAACATACATGTTCTAGATGTTATTCAGAAAAAAATGGCCACTGCTTCTCCCTCTGGAACAACATGGACCCTGGTGAACAACCCCTTGTTCTATCCATCCTTACACAAGTTGAAGAAACACTCATTTCATGTGTCAACCCTATTTTGCAAGTAATCCATGCTCGTGGTGGACAATACAAATATAGTGGCCATACAATAAGCTTTCCACAAGACATTTCAACCATCCTCAGTTTTTTGCCTCAACGTTTTGAAGACTTAGACATTTTAGTTGTCACTTGTAAAGCATTCAACAATCAATCCTATGATTGCATTGTCAGTAGATTGCATGTTCTTGCAGCCTTGGAATACAAGATATCACATGAACCATACTATAAAGATGTATAGCTTGACCAACCTGCAATTATGGCTTTGCCAATTCCCCCCACTAATGTTTCCTCTTTTCTTCGACATTCACACTCCACTGCCCATGATTCTAGTTTTCTTACTGAATATGTTCACCCTTATCAACCTGACATTTCAGAGCCAAACTCCCAACAAACTTCATCCTTTGCTAATATTCTACCCAATACAGACATAGAGTTCCAGCAAATCAGAACTTTCTTGCAAACACCTTCTTCATCTCCAAAAAATGGAATGGATTTTCCACCTATAGGTTTGTCACCTGTCAATGAATACAATACAGAGGGCCTTTTGTTAATGGCATTTCCATCGCTTTTCCCGCAAGGCACTGCCATGTTCAAACAACCACATTTTAAATCAGTTGATATCCACAAATATGCATTGCACCTTCTTCGATACTATGATAATAGGTTTGATTGCCACCCAAGATTCCACTACTACCTCTACAATCTCATCATGTGCCACCATAGCCAATCAATAGCAGCAGTCTTTATTAAAAAAAACATTCAAGGCAACTTCCCCACAACCATATCTGAACTCAACAACCATTTGGAACAAAATCCTTCAGACAATCTACAAGATCAAATCATGCATTTTGGCGCAACACTCCATGGAACACGGTCTTCCTTGCACAAATCAAGGAATTAAATGATAGATATGATTTCCCAGCTTGGTTTCCCAACTTTTTTCTTCACTTTAAGTGCAGCCGACACTAAGTGGTCCGACCTACATGCAGTCATGCCTCGGACACCACCCACTTATTTGAGCAAGCACAAACAATGGAGAATACAAAATATCATCTCCAACCAACATCTTGCATCGCTTTACATGCACCACAGGTTCATACTATTTCCAGAAGAGGTCTTGGTTAAACACCTCCACGCACATGATTTTTGGTATAGGTAAAGCTTCTTATCCCTTCTTCCAACAACATATCTATTTTCCTTTTATTATTTTGCCACATATTACTAACACATATTGCATGCATAAGTATGAATGGCAAAGTAGAGGCTCTGCACATATTCATGATTTCATATGGTTACCAAATGCACCTGATATGGAAACGCTTGACTGGGAGAATGCTACTGAGGTTGATAAAGATAAGGACTTATTTGATCAATTTATTTCTACTTGGAACACACGAGATAACCACCAACAAGACCCCTTCTTAACCCACTCTATTATGCTTGATCCATTCATGTTATCTACTGACGACATTCTAAAAAAAAACCTTTTCATGACTATACATAACTACTCAACTGCATCCAACGACACACAAAATGCACAGCAAATACATGCCTCCGAAAAAAAGAGGTATTCCTACACATGTCATTATGATGCTCCATGGCCTTTACAAAACTCATCTTCCATGTTCATTGATACCAATGGAAAAACAAAACATACAAACCAGCTCGCAATGATGATCATTTGAATAGCCATATCCCTTCCATTCTATCAATATCATGTGGGAATGGTGATTGTCAACCAATTCTCGACATACATGCCATTCAAAAATATATTTCTAAGTATGCAGCTAAATTAGAAACAAAATATGAAAGCTTTCACCAAATGCTTCAACGAATTGTCCATGTTGCACCACTTCTTGACCCTTCCATTGTTGCTATTCAAAAATTCCTTTCAGAAACACTTGTTGATCATGACATTGGAGCCGAAGAAACATGCCATATGTTGCAAAAAATACCTCTCACAGTTAGTAGCCATACTTTCTTATCCCTCAATGTCAACCGAAAAACTTATAAACGTGTTTCATCAGACAATCCCACATCCTTCACATCAACAAACTTCATAGATTCCTACCTTTCATGCCCTTCCACTCTTCATTCCATATCTCTCATTGAGCCTGCAAGATCTTGGTCATATAATGCTCATCGAAAAAAAGAAAAATGGAAACCAAGAGATCCCCCCGCCATCATTCGTGTTCTTCCCCATTATTAGTCAATCCCCTCCATAGATACACCCTTGTTCATTGATTTCTGCAAATATGAACTCATGTTATACAAACCTTTCCATAATATACAACTTGACATTGGTTCTTTCGACGATGCCATTGTTACAAACTGGCAAGAACTTAAATTGAACTACACTCCTAGGCATGTTGATCGAAAACCAATTGAACCCCTTTCCTTAACAAAACACACCATGGTTTCTAATGATTTTCAAAACCCACAACCCATGCAATTGGATGAATGGGAATTGCTCTCCTAACTACACCCTACCAATGTCATGCAAATAAGTGACCTTGACATCCCCGGTCATTATGACTTTGACAAAAACCATATTTAGCATGATACGATCATCCCCCTCATCTTGCAAGAACTTTCCATTGACTTCATACAAAATAATCTCTCACACCACCACCTCCGTCAACCATCCTCTTCTGATATACCAAATTTTCAAACATTGTCCCGAACTCAAATGAAATCCCACTCCATTTTCATGAATCACTCCGCATGCATCCTAGGAAGTCCTCCACTCAGAACAGTTGTCCAAGGAACTGTCAGCACTGGAAAATCATTTTTCATTCATTGCATAAGAGAATCCCTTTCATTGACCAAAAACTTCATTCAATCCCCAATATTGCTACTAGCCCCTACCGGTGTCACAACATTCAACATCCAAGCATCTACTATCCATTCAGCCCTTTATATTCCTATAAAAAATTCCATGCCTTTGGAAGGGAATTCACTTTCAAACCTCCAAGAAGAACTTCACCATATCCACTACATTCTTATTGATGAAATGAGCTTCCTAGGCCCTACACTTTTAACCGAAATTGATGAATGTCTCTATGAAGCATTCCCTCACCATAAAAACATCTTTTTTGGTGGTTTCTCAATTATTCTGTGGGAGACCTTGCCCAATTACCACCATTTATGGACATTCCATTGTATGTAGGTTGTTCCCATGGTACTACACTTCGGCACAACTTCAACACAGTTGTAACACTTTCAACTATTTTTTGCCAGAAAGAAAATGACCCATCACAGGTCACCTTCAGGAACCTTCTTAACAACATTAGAAATGCAATAGCTACTATATAGGATTGGAAGCTTCTCATGTTTAGGACAGACTCCTTCCTTTCTAAGGATGAGTTATCTTCTTTCAAAGGTTCCATGCACTTATTTGCAACCAACAAACTAGCTTCGCTTCATAATCTACACATGCTGAAATCTTTGCAAATTCCAATAGCACTTTCTATTGCTGAGCACATTAACAACAATGCTACTTCTCAAATTGAATATGAGCAACTAGAGTGTGCAGTGTTGCTTTGCCCTGGGCAGCGAGTAATGTTAACATCAAACTTATGGGTTTCAGCAGGCCTCGTTAATCGATCGCTTGGACAAGTGGTTGATATTTTCTACAAATCAAACCATCATCTTCCACAACTTCCAACATTTGTTGTTGTTAACTTCCAAAAGTACATTGGTCCTGCATGGGATACCAACAATCCTACTTTTCTACCAATTCCACCTATACAAAGGGGGCCTCGTACTCAAATCCCACTTAGAATGCCATGGGCATTAACAATACATAAATGTCAAGGCATGACATTACCAAAGGCTACAATAGACATTGGTACAATGGAGTGTCAAGGTTTGACCTTCACTGCACTTTCCAGAGTCCCGTCCCTTAAGGATCTTCACATCTCCCCAGCATTTTCTTATGATCGTTACAAACGTATGCAAGATAATCCACATGTCAATGTACATAAAAATACAGAGACATTGCTACAATCATTGGAGCTCCCTTAACTACGTTCTATATGTAGGTACTTCTCTTTTTCCACTATTCCATTTTCCTTTACATCCTTTCAAGCTAGCTCCAAATTCTCCCTTCTCCCTAACTACTTTTCTACTTTTCATGTGCAGGATCTGCTCCTCAACAAGCTACAAATTGCTTGTTGTAATCTACATATCAATGTTCTATTTTGCATTAACATATATGTACTTGCGTCAAAACATTATAATGTAAGAGGATCGAAATGTATATGAATTCATTTGAATAGTCAAAACAATTTGACAAAAACGAATTAGATTTTTTGAGATATTTTCCAATGATGTCCATTAACCTACCCTCCTTTTTATATTTTTAGAATTTGAACATGTTTGGTGAGATTCAAAATGTTATGAATTCCATATTCATGATCCACATTTAAGAAATCTATAAATGAATTATTTTTATTTATTTAGTAGATAGATCCATAAATTTATGTAATGTTTCTTGATTGTAACATAAGAACTACACAAACTAACAATCCATTGAAATGAATTATTTTATTTATTTAGTAGATAGATCCATAAATTTATGCAATGTGTCTTGATTGTAACATAAGAACTACACAAACCAACAATCCATTGTCGTTTCGATGAGAGAATAATAATTTTCATGATTACTTTTGAAATCCGGATAATGTAATGGCCAATTATATGAAAAATATAATGTCTTTAAAATATTGTATCGGCCATAAGATTTTATTAACTAGAATTTGTGGTTCAACACTTCAAATTGTCTTTCTTGTTGTATATGTCCACATCTCCTTGCTTAACTTGCAACACGGTATTCTTTTATTGCACCCCTAGATACAATTGCTAGTTTAAACTTAAAATTTGTGCTTTAGAGATCATATTTCATCCTTTTTTTATTATTTTCGTCTACTATGCCATATGTCATGTACACGGGTGAAAACAGATGCGGGTGCGGGTTTGGGAGCTACAATCACAAGATGAAGGATGTCACCGGTTCATGGACATGTTTTCCAAGTCACAATTTAAAATATATATATATATATATATATATATATATATATATTCATTTTATTTCATTTTATTTGCGAGCATGGGATCAGTCACGTGATTAAGCAATCAATGAAAATATCAAGTATCAAGTCGTTGTTTTTATAGAGAGCCCGATAGCAAGGATCCAATATAAATTTAAGAAATAGTGACTATGGTTATTAATATTATAATTTGAACTTTTCATTGTGTTGAGGTCACATTTTATTATTTTATTATTTTGGCGTGTTGTGTTGGATTTACTTGATCATTTTCCATAGTTATTTTTTTGGTTTTATTTTTTATTTTTTCAATTTACCTTTAATTATTGCTCCTATGTTATTGGTTTTTTTATACCTGTACCTATGTCAGTTTAATTTTTTTTTCAACTTGAACCCATTTTTGTTGGTGTTGCTACTGTTGCAGATTGTCAAACTAAAAGATAAATGTGAGAAGAAAAGTTTCTCAACTTTTTAAAACCGGCCTTCCATTCTAAATAAAATTTTAAATTTTATTTTATGATTTTTAATGAAAGCTTTCACTTAAAAGTTTGTATTCAGTGAATGCATATTATAGATATGTTAAATTTGTAGTAAAATACTGGATATGATATGTTAAATTTGTGTTAAAAAAATTGTATTAAGTGAATGCATATTATACTATATCTTAAATTTGTATTAAAAAGGTGCATATGATATGTTAAATTTGTATTAAAAGAATGTATATGAGATGAATACATATTAATCTTACAGTTATATATAAAAAAACAAATAATATTAGTATCAAAATAAAAGAAATAATATTAGTTATATATTAAATTTGTATTAATATTAGTTATATATTAAATTTGTATTAATAGTGTAAATTTTTTGAAGTTTTTTTTTGGTATGTTTGTAACTTTACTCTAATATGTTATTTGTTTGGATTTCATTTTTTCAAAATAAGTATTGATGGGAGAAATGGGTTTAATAATGAAACAAATCTCATGATGAAACAAATTTCATGATTATGTATATTTTTTTTCACCTAAATAATATAGATAAATTATTTAATTAAGAGATATTTAATATTAGAAATAGGTTAATAATATAAATAGGTTGGTAATGTATGATCCGTTTTTTTATTTTCAAACAAAAGAAAGAGAAGCTTAATTGTTACTATTATTTATTTATTTATTTGGTTTCATTATAAAATAAACACACTTTATTTGTGTTATTATATAAGTTTCATAGAAGACCATAAATTCAAGTATTTCAAAAAGTTGCGCGATGCTAGCTCAATGATATAATATTTTGTATTTTATAGTTTCATTTATAATTTTAAAATTGAATTGTATTGGACGTCAAAATTGGAGATATATTTGAAGATATAAGTAAAAAAAATTTAACACTGATAGGAGTGCATTTAGACAGAAAGATAGATTCATTTTAACTCTGGCTCTACGGAAACGAGGAGGGATAATGTAACAAACCCAAAATTCCTCAATGTAAATTCTGAGAAAATGGGGCAAGTTTTTAGCTTTTACTATAACTAACGAATCAACCATGTTAATCTCTTGAGAGTGTGAACTCACATAATTGTAAAAGGTAATATATACATTATAAGACTAACATCACAAATTCTCATTATTTCATCTTAACTCTTTGACTATACTTCATCTTTCTCACATTGTAAACATTACTAACACTTTACCCTAATCTAATGCCATGGTAGTAATATCTTACAATTTATTAATTACTTACCTTTAAATCAAGATATTGAAAACAAAATTTTAAACAAAAAGTATTGAATCATTTAAATATCCAAATAGATTTCCTCCATGAAATATATATTTTTAAGCATATGCATGTGAGTGTTTTTCATAGAACATTGTACCAATAAAGAAAATGTATCATAAAGCATTTAGTGTGCATCATCCCTACATTAAATACCATCATGAAAATGAGTATATAAAGCAAAAGAGAGACATCAATATACGTTGTTCACCCCATCCATGAGGCTACCTCCACCAAAATGTGTTAGTCTCTATATCATTTATCAAGGAGAAAGAATTACAATTTTATGGCGCATCCACCGCCATCTTCTTTACCTCCAATATATCTTACCGAGATTATTCTCCAAAAAATTTATTTTCGCTTTTTGTATGGCCTTCCATCTAAATAGAAACAAAAATAGCTTAAACATAATCCAAAACAACAAGACTTACAAAGATTCGATCTAAACGAAAAACCTTTTTACATAAAAATATTCCAAACTTCAAAAGTGACAAAAGCTTCAATTTAACTGAAAACCTTTTCACATAAATATATTCCACCACTAAAAGATAAACAAATCTTTGATTTAAATGGAAAACACTTTTAATCTTTTTAATCCAATTACTTCCATTCTAATGGAATGGAAGTATTATAATATTATCGTTTACTTAGAACATGACTCTGGGTAAACAAGAATCAAAATATATTCTCTCTATATATAATGTCTCTATATATAATGGAACATATATCCTCAATGATAAATAGAACAACTATCTTAATAATAATAATAATAATAATAATAATAATCTATTTACCAAATTGGTGTATGAGACCCTCTTGTTTGTGGGACAAGGGACCCCCCTCTGCGCAGTGATTTAACTGATAAAGTCTATAGAGGTGTACATACACTACCCCTCTGGATTTGAACCCGTGACCTCCTAAGAGGAAACACATGCTCTTAACCATTAGGCCCACTCATGCTGTACCTCTTATCAAGATCCTTGTAAATATATATTATATTATTATTTCTTATGCATTACTTTCATTAAAACACCGCAATATATAATTAAAAATATAATAGAACGCACAAATATCATTATGTACAACGGAACGTTTGCAAGGATTCGGTTTATTGACAGAGTCTTCATCTACAATTTCCACGACCGGAAATAACATAGACAACTTCAGAGCTATATAAATTCAGATCTAAGTTTTCCACAGTAGGCAATAAAATACACCCTCAGATATTTAAAGCGTGAAAATGCAGACAAGGGAGAGTTTAATAGCTTCAAATCTCAATTTCAATGAGAACAACTTCAAATCAAAACACAACTATGCAGATCTAGATTTATACCAAAACCTCCAACAATGTACTGGCAAGAAATTCATTAGTAAACAAACCAAAATGCAGGTTAAGCTTCAAATATCAATTTCAATGAGAACAACTTAAAATCAAAATGCAACTATGGTAGATCTAGAGTTATACTAAAATCTCTGGCATTGTACTAGTAAGAAATTTATAAGTAAACAAACCAAAATGTAGGTCAAGCTTCAAATCTCGATTTCAATGAGAACAACTTCAAATCAAAATATCGCAGATCTAGATTTATACCAAAATATCTGGAAATGTACTGGCAAGAAATTCATAAATAAACAAACCAAAATGCAGGTCAAGCTTCACATCTAGCTTTTAATGAGAACAACTTCAAATAAAAAAGCATCTATCGCAGATCTAGAGTTATACTAAAATCTCTCGCATTGAATTGGAACGAAATTTATAAGTAAACAAACCAAAATGCAGGCCAAGATTCAGATCTCGATTTCAATGAGAACAAATTCAAATCAAAACGCAGCTATCGCAGATCTATATTTATACCAAAATCTCTGGTAATGTACTCGCAAGAAATTCATAATGTAACCTAACCAAAATGCAGGTTATTCCAGAAGAACTCAAAACACAGGTAAAGATCAGATCTATAAGTTAAGATCATAATGCAGACAACTAAAATGCATATACATGTTCAAAGCGAAAACTTCGTGGATGATACCACATACATACTCTTCTGGATCTGTACCTAAGATCATATATAAGAAAATGGATGAAATCATTTACATACTCTCTCAGATCTGTAAGTAAGATCACACACATACATGGGATGAAATTACATACATACCCCCCAGAGAGGATTGAGTATAATCCCAGATCTAAAATGACAATGCAGTCAAGGTTAACACATGCAGAACCTTCTCGGAACAGGATTTAAATAGAATACCAAGGATAAAATCGCATAAATATTCTCTCGGAACTGTAATTATAATAAAAACGCAGTCAAGATTATTCTGTAACTATAAATACAAACGCAAATAAAACAATGTGGCAAGATCCAAAGAGGTCTCCCAACGCAGACAAGGATGAACACGCCACCAACAGGAATTTTCCTAATGAAGGTTAATGGATTGAGCTCCCTCTCTGCAAAAATCATCTCGACACCTCTCTCACTAACGATTCCAATAATTCCAAATCTATTATTTAGCTGCATACAAAGAATAATGCAGAAAAGATTCAACCCGACAGTGGTTGTCTCGGATCAGAATTGAAACACATACAGAGAGTAGGTTTTGATATCTCCTCTGAATTCATGAATGTATTTCCTCCCAACGGAGACAACCTATCTGAATTTTTAGAATTTAAATAATATTAACGTTTTCTTTTCCTTACAACACTTAGCTATATTTATAAAAAAAAATAGAATGGGTATGGTCGATAAGTATATTACCCCAACAACCAAATCTAGGTGACGGCTACCAATCCATATTCTGTAGAATTCCATAAGAAAGTTTGATATGAAAAGGATTCTTACCATGAAATTTTCCCCAAGAGAGGATCACCCTTCCTCCATTACTTGTGATAAATTCCACGAAAAAGTCCTTCAACACCCGCTGGTTTCCCCATACTCTATTTGGATCTCCCCTTCCTCCTTTTTCCAATTGAGACCCCACTCCCTGCTAGCAACACAAGGGCATACCGCAGAAGCGCCATGGTGAGATAATAGACGCATCAAGGTTTCAGTGGGCAGTGTATTCGGAAGATGTTTTCCCAATCGTGTCGACACCATGCTTTCTTATTCTTATTTGTGTTGCTTGAAAGATGAGAAATAACCGCAACAGTTTCTCTCTCTGATATCGCGCACTGAAAATGAGATGCACCTAGCAAATGCTGTGAGTTTTCTATTTATTTTGAGCTCTGAAACTCACCAATACGCAAACATCAACACATGCATTGACAATGGGAAAGGTCAATTCTCCTTTTCTTCGGCTCGTGACCCCAAAAGAAAAAATGATTTTCAGCTCCCCCCAAATCGCATATTTCCCCGTTCTTTACAAACACCCCCCCACTCGCCAAGACTCGACACTTGGACGTGGGAATTTAATTCGTGAGTACCTATCGTTTCGATGGATATTGCGATGGAAAGTGAAAACCAAAATTGTTTACCATTTGGCGGTGGTAACTGACACGTTGCCCTTAAAAGGACATGTGGTGGAAAGGGTTACCTTCTCTAGTTAAGGGAATCATTTCCATGTTTTTATTCAAGACAAAACTCCCGCTCATCAGTTTAACCAAATGCATGTCACGATTCCTTCAAGTCGAGTTATCTATGGGCATCAGGCTTCAAATTTGAAGCCTTCAGAGCCCTTCAAAGGCCATTTTAAACGTCATAGAAGGCCATGAGGAATTTTACCATGCAAAAAAAATTTAGTTTCATTTCTAGCACTTCAACAATGAAATTGAGTAAGCCTCGGTAAATTTGCAACAGAAGGGCAGCTGCAAAGCTTTCCTATCCAAGGATTCAGTGGACTATGGGAGACTCGGGACCCAGAGTCTTCCCAAGTTCCCTTGAATAGTTGGATCATAGATGAGGATCTCAGTCCCAATCGACACGGACCACGGTGGGCCACTAGGCTACCTAGTGCCAAGTTCAAGTTGGTGAGTTAGGATTGTGACTCACAATTCGATGTTCACTTTCAAAGCATTTAATGGCATTAGCATGCATTATTGATTCACCAACTTCATTAAATCTTGGTATGAGATGATGCCACCTGCCAACTCGATTTTCCATCTCTCATATTATTGTTCACCGAGTCACGTGATCTCACAACTTACAAGTCACTTGAGTATTTGAGTATATGATGTGAAATTAAATACTCATATGAGTCATATCTATGGATGGTGAATTGATTTGATAACCCTCCATTGTCAAGGCTCCGTAAGGAAAAATAATGGTGTTGTTTTTTGGGTTACAACTTACAAGTTGAAATTTACAATGCATTGAGCAATCTTTGCTAGATTTGAACCTAACCTGGTCCAATGCAGGGTATGTAAGTTTCCAGACCAAGGTTTCACCCAGTGCTAGACATTTCTATTATGACCACCACAAGACTAGGATGACGGATCTTTGGTAGTAGGCTAGCAGCACTCCACCCTTCATTTATGCTCATGAATCATATCCTATACTAGTTAGTCTAGGATTCTAGGATTTATTCCAATTTCCATTCATTTACTGGGGTTGGAATCATTTGAATCAACACTCCTAGTCTCCCATGGTCCACCTAGGCCACTTAGTCTACATGTCTCATTGGGGGAAGGGGGTTAGCAGTAGAGACAAAGGCAACTAGAATGGAGGGCCAACCAGAGAGAATGGTTGTACAATATGCATATAGTCATCGCTAAAAGAAATGGAAGAATTTGTCATCTACCTAATTGAATATTATCATTACTTAATTTGTCGGGATGCTTACACGGTAACTCTTGCGCCTGAGCTGTTTATGAGGGTTTCCTATGTTTACAATGGCTATGATTTAGAGAGGCTTGTCCCCATCATTATAGCACTAGTGGGTTTCTCCTGCAAATATCGCTATTACATCTCCCCTCCTCACTCACCTCACCTTTTGACTTAAGTCCTCTTCTTCTTCTTCTTCCTCCCATGGGCTCTCTGATCTATGCCCTGAGTGCCCTCATAATGAAGAATGATCTCTGAAAATCTATGGAAACCTCGGTCAAACAATACCCATTTTTCCCTCACCTGCATAGATTTATCTATGTTATGTAGAAGCAATTATAAAATGTTTTTTTTTGCAATCATGTGAATTACACAAACATGCATTCGCCTACCTCGAGCAAGGTAAACCAACTCAGGAGTGTCAAGATATTGTGGAATTGAGATGGCTTTGCTTCCAATCGTCTTTCTGTAGAAGGAAACGTTTGCACACTCTAATTCCTCGATGTCTTCTGCCGTGGGCAACTCGAAGGTTCCACCTTTTTCACAGGTAGGAGCAAGAGAAGCAAAGGTAGAACGTTGGGTAGGCTAGATTGAGCTTCCCCAAACTTAAAGAGATCAGTGAAGTCTGTGAAAAAAAACATTCTTTTGGGTTAACGAGTATAGGACAGTTGAAGGTCGGGACTCAGACTCTCAACTCTCCAATTATATGCTTCAAGGTCTCCCTAATTTCTATTTCCTCCAAAAGATTATGCAGAGCTAAGCTGTCACCTTGGTTGTCGTGAATTTACAGGTATGTATAGCATTTTACACTTGTGTAACATTTTATATGTGGATAAAAGTTACATGTGTTTCTTCTTGGAGTTCCTTCTAGTTCTATAAATATAAGGGTTTAAAATTTCTCCATCGAAATGTTGTTTAAAATTTGTAATGTATTATGAGATTGCGTTTCCACCAGACTAAGTCTCGAATTCTCAATAGATGTAACCTTAAAAACCCAGTATTTAAATGAAATCAGAACCAAAATAAACCAAAATAATGTATACTTTTCATAGTCTAGGACCGCAACTTCATTTGGGCGAAGGAGAAAGAAGAAAGAGCCCTGTATTTGAGTTCCAAATCTGTCAATGTTATTTATTTGCCATGAATTGTAAACATTAGGTTGAAAGAAAGAACAATATTTGAATATAAGTGTATTTGAGTTCTTCCTAATAGTGGACTAATAAATACTTAACCTTTTCGATAGGGATGATAAGCTCGATATAGATTGGAGGGACTATCCAAAATCTACCTAAAACTAGGGATTTTGTTTGATCACTTCGAATTGGGGTATACACTCGATATACATTGGAGGGACTATCCATAATCCACCTAAAATTGGGGCCTTTGTTTGATCACTTCGATTTGAGCATGTGGGGAGGACATGATTCAATTCTAAAAATAACTGCTGAATTTATGGTTACTAAAAAAAGTTTCTCCGTGAAAGCATTAGGTATTACATTCTGGGGTTTTCTTTTAGGTAGGCCCAATCACACTTAACCAATAGAGCCACCATCAAGCTGAATCAATCCTCCATTCAAAGGTCCTTCCAAATTCCAATGCCTTATTTTATCAACGACCTAACAACCGAGTATTTCACGGCTCGACATAATTGTCCCTTATCTAATTTCAATAAACTATATGCTCTAGGGACTGGGAGAGTACATGGTTTACCTCACTAATTCCATGTAAATGTTGAATCACTCTGGATTTCTTCAAATTGTCATTTTTTTCCAATACAATGTTTTTAATAAATAATAAAATTTTGTTGTACACTTACAGTTTCAAATGAAAAGAATGATTTATTTTTACATGTCAACATTGAAGGGTTCAAATTCTCACAACCCTTCAAAGTGAAATGGTACCCTACCCTTCAAATTTGATCCCTGATGGGCATATATAATTATATATATAAATGCATGATCTTTTTACTGCGTAAATATATTTTGTACTAAATAGGTTTCTATAACATTTAAAAGGCATTTTTAAAATATGCTAGTATGATCCACTTAGGTTCATATATGAAAGCCTAAAGTCTCTATAAATTTTAGTAGATAAAACAAATTTTATCTTACCTTTTCACTTCCTTGGCATGTTTTCCAGTGGTCTTCTGAGGGGATGTTACATATTAAATCTTGAGGAATCAAATCTCTTCATGTGTAAACTCCCTTTATAGTGTTAACCTTGAAGAAATGTTTACACCTCAATGGATTTGATCTCTCTGGGGGCTTGGTAGGACCAAAGTTCATATGGATCTATGCGGGTTAATAATAAAATGGTAGCCAAAAACACTCCATACAAAACATAAATTAATTAATTTGACATCCTCCATACAAAACATATATTAACTAGTTTGAATACATGCTCACTTGCAGATTGAGGATAAAGTCTAAATAGCCTTGTGGTATCACACAGATTTGCATTGTACCTTCTATAACATGGTACATAATATGCATCCATGATCTTGAAATTTCATTGTATATAAAATCTAGTAGTTATTTGTTCTTTTCCCACCTCACTACTCTTGCTTAAAGTATATCTATGAGATTTCACATGAAAATATAGAAAACTATAGTAAAATACATAACATTTTGCAAGCTACACAAACTTTAAAAATTAAGAAATATATGAAAATAACTCCTTTAAAATTATCACAAACATATTTTATTATATTAAATTTTTTAATTTTAATTTTAATTAAATATCACACATGTCAATTTAAAATTTAAAATTTAATATTATTAAATAAGCTTATAACATAACTTCACATTGTTAGAGACTCATAAATTTATTTTAGAAACGGTTCATAAAACTACATATATAGAATATATGTGAGATTTCGTAATAGATTTAATAAAAAATAATTTTTAATAAAATTATATTTATAAATTATGAGATTACACAATTTATACAAAATCTTAGATTTAAAAGATATGCAAAACCAACTTCATTCAAAAGTATTCATAGATATGTAATATATTGAAATTTGTAGTTTTACTTTTATTTAAATATCATATATCAACTCAACGTAGAAGGATGACATTATTGATCATACACACATCCAACTTTTTATATATGAGGATTGGCTCTTAATGAAATGACCTTCAACATCCTTTCATGATAGTTTATTCCAAGCTTCCATCTGTGGCGTCGACTTCCACGTATTTTCAACAATTGCAATGAGAAATGTGTAGCAGTGACATGATGAATATATTGCATAACTATATTATATGGTTAATACTCTTCAAATATATATCCATTCCTATTTTTTTGCACCTGGTTAAAATATCTTCCCTTAAGCACAATGGATCCTCTCTTAAAGTCCTGGCCATCACTGCCAATTGCATTCTCCAACAATTTGCATTTAATGGAAGTACATCGCAACAAATAATAGTCAACACTTTCAACATTGTCAGGAGGTGCTATAACAGTGAAGACATCACCTGTATGCCATTTTATACATGTTCAAAACTTATAATACAAATTAAATTCAATTATTGTCTAGTCAAAATAAAAAATATATAATATGTTGTCACTTTAATAATTAAATATTTAGAAAAATAGGTATATGTATGCATACCTTCACTTACTAATCCCAAAATGATATCATAGTCTGAAGATAATTGGGTCCCTCATCTCTATCTTCATTTGGAATATGCACTTGATTAGGACCAACACGATCTAAAGTTTCTAAGATTGTTTGTCTCCATTCTTCAACAAATCCTTGTTGTATATTTACACAAGGCTCTTGGATTTCATTCCTAGTGTAATTTGCACAATAACAAGCATGCTCTCTAATATGTAAAACCCAATCAGTGTGATATGTGCTTCTAATGGAAATAAGAGACCTTGTTCCTGGTATAATTTTACATGTATAGGCATGCTCACGATCAACATATGTTATATGCCAAAAAACCCTCCGAACAAACTTGTCTCTCCTATTATTAGGATCCTGACAAAAATTATGTGTACACCAATCAACAACACTTTTTGCATCTTGCGTCATGTCAACATCAAATCGCATTTGATATCTTTTGAGTGTTCACTTAATACAAACTCTAGATCCATCATGCTCTCCTTTTCCATGACCACTTTCAAAAAATCTCCATGTATGCAAAATTTTTATGTTACGATAAAGTAGACACAACCAAAAAAATGATCTTACTGACTTGAATTTTCCTACACAACCATCTGACCAAACCCAAAGTTATTTGAAATTGGCACCCCTATCCTTTATAAGGGAATCAAGAAATATGTTGAAATAATGTTAGACAAAAAGTGTATCATGCTCTGAATCATCACTAATGTAAAAGTGAGCCTCTTTTATCACTATATGTTGTTCTGTTGTACTTTGTATTCCATCTATCTGCTCTTCTGCATGCCTATAGTATACATGGACCAAAATTGAAACTTGTTATGAATGATAATATTTCCTTTGTATTTCTTTTTTAGGAGAAAAGGTGTAGTTATCTACAAAGTCAATGAAAGATAATACTACACCAATTGGAAAAGTGTCCCGACTAGCTCGAAATTGTAAGTCCTTCCATCTTGCCATGTGGCTATGTTGCACATATTCGTAGATTTGTCTTGTCTTATATGTATTAATGAATTCGTTGATGGGAAATTCATCTTCAACCAAGTCAATCCTTCTTGATTCACCTCCATGAGATAATGAAAATGATACATACTTGAACATATTCCTTTTGATCATATCATATGAAGAATCATATATATAATCCTTCCATTTATTCAAATTAAGACAACCATCACATTTATTTTTTACACACTTCATCTTATAAAAAATATCTCCTTCCCACCTTTCACAAAGTAATTTTTTTATGAAATCAATTGCATGCATTTGAGGGGCTTCAGTTTTTAGTTGGAACTATAACCTGTAATTACGAAATGCTTCATAATAATAGTTGAATTCAACAAGGTACCTACAACAACATGTGTCACAAACTTTGATGGGATGTATATACCAAGGCTTCATTGCCTCAAAAGTTCGTTGCTCAATGGTAATCTCGCGATGTGCATCCTGAAACTTATGGAATAAATCTGTTTGTGAAATGTCTAGTAATATTTTTTGGTGCTCCTCCTTAACACCACGTGATATTCTATGTGTCAAAAAATCCCTTATATTTGAGGAAACTCAATAATTTTCAGTCCATAAATTAACTACTATGTCGTGCCATTCATTTGAAACTTTGTCATTTCTAAGACACCTACATACTATTGCCCAGCATTGGTTAGGGTTCATGGTTTCCAGTTGTTCTCTTGTAGAAATCATTTTTTCCAATGATCTTCTGCCAATATTAAGGGTGAGTGTAAAAAGTTGAGGGACCTTTTAGATTCAATGGTAGAGTGAAGTCAATCACTCTTGATCTATAAAATAGAAATCATCCCAAGCAATCCTGACCCTGCCAAGCCTAGTCCCAAGGCTTCCAACAAGCATGCCAATTAGGATAGTAGAACAAAATGGTCCCCCATTTTATTGAATCAAATCATGATCCCATTTTTCTTTGAATAAACATGCTCGTGTTTGTAAAAACCTGTTTTTTGTTTAAAACGGGTCAATCCTGTCATTTTTGCCACATCGCAGTGTTGTTGGAGCTTGGACGGAGGAGAACGTGAGTGGGAGAATGCGTTTTGGGTGAGCCAAAGCCATCCACCTCAACCTTTGGATCAACCTCTTCTTTGTGAGGTATTTTCCTCAATTCATCTCATATTTTCCTCAAATCTTTGCATGATTTTTTCCCTAAATTCATTAATTTATTTGTCCTAATTTGAAATTAAACTAAAATAAATTAATTTATGGCCAATGGAAACCAAAACCCCAATTTAATCATAAAAATCAAATAATTTTGATTATTTACCAAAATTCATACTCAAAATTCACATGCCCAATGGAAACTAAAACCCTAATTAACTCATAAAAAACAAATCGTTTTCACTATTTCCATATGCATATTCACAAGCATCCTTGTGAATCCATACCAAAATTTACAAATATACAAAGTTTTTCAAGCACATTGCAAGTGTGCATAAGTAATTTTCACGCCCAATGTAAACCAAAACCCGATCTAACTCATAAAAATAGATGAACTTCACTATTTCTATATGTATATTTGCAAGCATCATTGTGAATCCAAACCAAAATTAAAAAATATGCAAATTTTGTCAATTGTATTGCAAGCTTGCATACAACTTAAAAAAAAATCAAGTAGAATTTATATCTTCCCTAAAATACATAAACAAACATGGTAAATCCCTTGCCTTTATCCGAAAAATCAAAGCTGGTTTCCAAGAACATCAATAAACACCTTATAGTTTTGATGAAAATTCCTAATCCAAGTGTTAAAATAAGGTATAGAAGCTTCCCATGCTTAAAAAATATTTCCTCTTGACTAAAGGGTACCTTTTGGTGAAGGTTAAGACAACGAAGTTCAACAATAGGCTCTACGAACATGAATATACATAGGAAGGTTGATGTGTTTGATTACATTCCAATCACATACTATCATACATGATAGAATCCAGTGGAAACCTTGCAATAATAAAATCCACTATACACAATTGTGCATTTAAATTCTCTCATGGGTATATAGAAAGAGGGCATAGAGCTACAATAACATCAAGTGGAATCCATACATGGCCCAAATTACATATAAACAAAGATTTGCTAAATATACTTTGGAGTCCAAAAAACATCACGCTACAACAAATAGTTAAATAAGTAACAAAACCGTTGCCTGTACTGGGATTTTATTCATCAATAGCACATTATGCCGCCTATTCTAGGGTCTAGTCGTTGCCTCTACCCATAATTTGGGAGTTGGTCCTGCAAGGGCATTAGTCAGCACCTCACAATTTCGATGAAACTTCATATCCAAGCCTTAAAATAAGCTAGAGGAGCTTCCCAATCAACATATGCACATAGGACATTTTATGTACACATGCATCTGGAAATTGGAATTAATACTTGAATTTAGGACATAAATTTAAAATTTAAAATGTTAAATGTTTATTGTTTACTATAAATTTCAAGATCAATTTTAAAATTTAAATAATAGATTTATTTTATGTTGTTATTTGTCGTACATTATTTATACACTTTTCAGTGCTTAGAGATGTCATTATATCATGTGTTTATATTTCTAATGATATTTTATTTATATTTATGATTGCAGTGGCTACTATGGATAACAATGTTGAGATATTGAGGGTTATTGACCATCTCAGAGAGATTGGTTCTTCTTGGAGGGGTGGAGATGATCTTTGTTGCTCCTTGTCAGACTCGTTGTTGACTAGTGTTGATACGATTGCAAGATTGAATGATGCTTTGTATAGCATTGCATCGTAAAGGGAGAGGAAAATACAAGAATGCGTTGATGGGTTGAGCTACAATGAGGTAAAGAAGCTGAAAATAACCAAAGAACACATTTATACATTGTTTAGAGTGCCTAGGAGGGATGACATTCTGGAGAGCACTAGGCCACATATTTTGATTCAGTGGTGCACTTTTCCACCCATTAGAGACCATTGGATGGATAGGTGGTACATGGTTTTCGACATTCCCCCACACAACAATAGGGAAGTATCGTTGTACTTCATCCTAAAGTTGTATGCAGAGTTTGTGATGGGGAAACATGTAAACTATTTTTACATGTTGGAATTTGAGGGAGTTGGTGTGGGGATTCCCCAACACTGACCCAATGTTAGGCATAGAAAGGAAAATCCACATATACCTGCACCCCGTGCCCAGCTACCGAGGGTAGACATCCCTCCTGAACATGATATGGTTTCCCAGAAATAGGAGGCATTTCTGACTCAAGCTGAGATGGTTTATCGAAACACGACTACTATTGACCATACAACGCCCTCTTCCTCTGCTGGGGTACAACCACTAGCTTCTGGTGGTAAAGGAACATATATTGGTGGGGACAAACATCCCATGTTCCTCAGAGAGAGTCACATGTCTACACAATGTGTGGTCGATCCTATTATGGTCTTGGACCAAGACATGGTACCTCTACGATGACTGGTGGTCAAGTAAGGACATTTTTAAAACTCTATTATTGTTCAATTTTTAATTTTTCCATACTGTATGTAACATATTAAAAGATTCGTAATATATGCAATATTTACTCTTGCAGGATATTGATGCCTCTTAGGGGGGTTGCACTACACCCAGTGTGGTTGTATCCGAGGCCCAAACAACCAACATTGAGGTAATATTTAAAAATTTGTCATTTTGTTAATACATATCATTTTGTTAATGCATGTGTTAGTCTTGATTAATTTGTTAAATTGTCTAATATTTACAATTTTTGAAGTTGCAGGAACCCCACTTAGAACATGATGCTGGAGACATTAATATCAGTAAAATAATCCAAGGTGGAATTTATGATTACCTGAAGAATGTAATTACATGGTTAATGACTAAATCTTGTTCGAATTATTTATATTTCTTACTATACACTCCTTTATAAATTGCTAATATTTATCATTTTTAAACTTGCATATGCTATATGCATTTGAAGAGGGGCAAGAAATTGTTGGAAGCGGTCACTTCCATGGAGGATATATGTCCCAGGTAGGGATAAGTATATTACAACATGTTAGTTTTTCATTACATATTATTCCATCCATTCAACTCCATGTCTAACTATGGTAACACTTTATGACTGCAGACATCATAACAAATCCCTGCACCGCCTCTTTGGTTTGGATCTCCCTGCAGTCCAAACATAAATAAGGGGGTTGTTTACGCCAGAATGCCCTCTTCCTTGAAAAGAGCGGGTTTCCATGAGGATCAACCTACTCATCCCACAGTAATGTACACACTTCCAATGGAAGTTGATGGTTAGCTTTGAATTCACTTCACAACTAGTTTTTCTTAATGTTATTTTCGCATGTTTACAACATCTGGATGTAGAGTCATCCGTGCAATACCTTAGTGGGGTTTTTGATGTTGCAGTCAATGTTGCATCTACAATAGGGACAAGTCACATTGCGGTACATATACTTGAATATTTGTAACCATACAGTTCATTTGTATTGTTTATGGACATGCACGCCGTCTAACTATTTTAGCATTTGCTGAATGTAGCCACACCCTGGTCCATTAGTGCACTTAATTGAGGTTGATGTTCAACCTATGACTCCTCTTAATACTGATGAAACCCAACATATTCCCCTAGAAATGGTTTTTTCAGTGAGATGTTCATTTTTTACATAATTGATTAGTACTTTCTCATTCATGTACATGTTTATAATTGTTGAGATAATTGACATATTTTTTTTTCTTCGTAGAGAAGCATTGCAAGGAGACTCTCTGCAAGGAGGAGGACACCATAGGCATATATACCTTGGACGGATGTAGTGAGACTTTGTTTTATGTACAATTGAGTCATATTTTAAATTTTCAAGCTTTTTTATTGTAGGACATTACTAATTCAGTTAGCTGATCAATAAATATTGGCATTGATTTACAGTCTCCAGAGTGTTAGATTTTTAACATTAAGCTAGCATAACATTAGCATCTTTAACTGAGAGAACAACAAGCACAGTAATCAAACACAAGAGACAATGAACATAGTGTTTTCCTCGGGGAAACCATAAATGGAGAAAACCCTGCAAATTCCTTAGAGATAGAATCAACACCAAAAGTAAAACCCCAAAACAATATGATGATCTCCCAACAGCAGTAACCTCTTTCTTCCTTTCCCCAGTGTCTTTCTCTTCCTCAGCTATGCACTACAACTAAGTTTGAGTGAGTGTGTGATAAATAGAGAGTCTAGCTCTCTATTTATACTAATTCCCAACTTGACTAAACCTAACTAGGGCCTACTTCACTAGGTGAGTTTAATAACCCTAGTGCCCCGGAACTGCGGGGACTTTAACCCTTGATCAATGGGAGGGTTACCCATAATGACTTGACATGACTTGTTTACATTATAGAATCTCTCGATAGGAACATCGGGGCATGACATGACTCAAGTACATCGTGGAATAAACATCAGGTTACAATATATAAGAAATACAAGTGAATACATTCTGAAGTTACAAGTGAATACATCAACACTCCCTCTTAAATAGGAAGGTATTCTCTCGACACAATTTTCATCACTGATCTTATTCTCTAGATCATCTCGTCATTTGCATCTTCAATTGATCTTCATATTTATGTCATCTTCATCTTCATATCTGGATCATCACTCGATTTGGATCATCATCACTGGATCTGGATCATCACTCGATCTGGATCATCATCACTGGATCTAGATCATCACTCGATCAGGATCATCATCACTGGATCTAGATCATCACTCGATCTAGATCATCATCACTGGATCTGGATCATCACTGGATCTGGATCATCATCACTGGATCTGGATCATCACTTGATCTAGATCATCATCATTAGATCTAGATCATCACTGGATCTGGATCATCATCACCGGATCTGGATCATCACTGGATCTGGATCATCACTGTGCATCATCACTAGATCTGGATCATCATTGCTGGATCATCATCACTGGATCATCATGGGTGCTATCTCATCATTCTTCTCATCACAGGAAGTTTTACAAAGCCAGCCCTTTTTCATGTTGGTTGTAGTCCTAGCATCCATGTAGGTCTTCTTCAGCGCTTACATCTAACACCAAGTCAGAATGGCCCACCCAGCACTTACATATGACCATGAGAGGAACACATCCAACACCATGTTAGAAAGGCACACCCAGAACTCACATCTGATCATGTAGGAACCAATCCTATAATCACATCAGAAAGGCCCAACACTCACATTTAGCCATGCAGGAACACATCCTGCAACCATGCTAAAAATGCTCTGCACTTCCAACCATGTGGGAACACATCCTGAAACTATGCTGGAAGAGCTCTATACTTACATCCACCCATGTGGGAACACATCCTCCAACCATGATGGAAGGGATCTGCACTTACATCCACCCATGTAGGAACACATTCTGCAACCATGATGGAAGGGCTCTGCACTTACATCCACCCATGCGGGAACACATCCTGCAACCATGATGGAAGGGCTCTGCATTTACATCCACCCATGCGGGAACACATCCTGCAACCATGACGGAAGGGCTTTGCAGTTAAATCCACCCATGAGGGAACACATCCTACAACCATGATGGAAATGCTCTCAACCCCAGGTTGATGGTTTCTGGTAACTAACTAGGTGCCTCCATTCTCCAAGAGAATGGAAACAACCCTTATATCTGATCAAGTGGGAACACATTCCTCAATCACATCAGAATGGCCATGCACTCACATCTGATCATGTAGGAACACATCCTACAGTCATATCAGAATGGCCCTCAGTCCTAGACCAAGTATTCCTGGTAACTGACCAGGCACCTCCATTCCAAGAATGGCAATAGCCCTTATATATGATCATCTAGGAACCAATGCTACAGTCATATCAGAATGGCTCAACACTCATATCTCAGATAGAAGGAACCAATCCTCTCACCATGACAGAATGGATCAGCCCTTACATTTGACCATGGAAGGAACCAATCCTCTCACGATGTCAGAATGGCTCAAGGACTCATCACTTCCCCTTGGAAGGGACCTCGATCTAGAGAACACCAAGCTTCTCCCTGAACTACTCAAACTTCACTCTAGCGAATGGTTTCGTCAATACATCAGCTATCTATTCGTCTGTCGCAACATATTGGAGCTTCACTGCTACCCTCTGCACCATATCCCTGATATAGTGATACTTGATCTCCATTGGCTTCGACTTGTCATGGAACACCGGGTTCTCTGACAAATTCACACCACTCTGGTTGTCACAATGTATACAAGTAGCATCCAACTAGAGATCAAATAAATCAGACAGTAGCTTCCTCAGCCATACTGCCTCATAACTAGCTGAAAAAGCTGCGACATACTCTACTTCAGCTATACTCAGTGCCACACAAGATTGCTTCCTGCTAAACCAAGAGATCACACCTAATCCCATACTGAAGCAACACCCTGAAGTGCTCTTCCTATCGATGGAACTGCCTACCTAATCTGAATCAACATAACCCTCCAGTTTAATCTTCTAACTCGCCTCATACTTGAGCCCATAATCAATTGTATCCCTCTGGTACCTCAGAATATGCTTTGAAGCAATCAAGTGAACATGTCTTGGATTTGTTAAGAACTGGCTCAAGGTGTTCACAGCAAATCAAATATCTGGTCTCGTGTTCATCAGGTACATCAAGGACCCAATCATCTGACGATACATAGTAGCATCAACCGCTTCTGATGAAGCATCACTAAATAGATTTAGGTTCAATGCCATAGGTGTGGCCATAGCCTTGCAGTCCATCATCCCAAACCTCTTCAGGATCTCTACTATATATTTCCCTTATCCCAGGGAAATCCCATCTACATTCTACCACACCTACATGCCTAGAAAATAATGCATCATACCCAAGTCCTTCATTTCGAACTCGGCAGCAAGCTTCCTCTTTGTATCAACAATCAACCCATCCATACCTGTTACAAACAAATCATCTACATATAGTAGGAGCATTACTAGGTTTCCATCTTCAACCTTGTAGTAAAGGTTGGAATCTGCTTTACTATTAGTAAATCCCAAACTGGATAGAAAGCTATCAATTCTGTCGTACCAAGTCCTAAGTTCCTATTTCAAACTTTACAGGGCTTTCTTCAATCTACATACATGAGATTCCCTATCATGTGTCTCAAAACCAAGTGGTTGCTCCACATACACTTCCTCTTCTACTACACCATTTAAGAAAGCAGTCTTGACATCCATTTGGTGTATCTTCCATTTCATCACTGCAGCCAAAGCAAGTACTGATCTTATGGAAGTGTATCTTACTACAGGTGCAAAAGTTTCTTCATAGTCTATTCCTTCTTTCTGGGAGAAACCACGAGCAACAAATCTTGCTTTATATTTTTCTATGCTACCGTCTGTAGCATGCTTGATCTTGTAGATCCATTTGGAAGTTACAACTGACTTCCCTTTTGGTCTTGGGGAAACATCCCAAACATCATTCTTCATGATCGATTGATACTCTTTGATCATGGCATCCTTCCATTCTTTCCGTTTTGCCACTTCTTCATAATTGGAAGGTTCTTTATCAATGAAATCACATAATAATGCTACATACCCAGGGTAGGATCTGGTCCTCTTTATTTCTCTGTGATTCTCTTCTTGATCCCCATATCTTTCTACACTTTGGATAGCTTCTCGTACCCAAGCATGTTTCCTCTTGTGAGTATTCTTCTCCTAAGGTGGATCTACAGGTCTTTGTGGTTCTTCAAATTCTCGATCTTCTTCTTGAGTTTCTTCATTCATGGTTGTATCATGAATTCTGGGTGCTTCTACTTCTTTAGGTTCTTCAATAGATTTCTTTCTAGATTTCTTTCAGAGTATCCCACAAATATACCCTTCTTTCCTGAAGGATCTAACTTTGCTCTCTTCTCTTTTGGAATGTGAATGTATACTGGACAGCTGAATATTCTGAGATGGCTGACTTCTGGTTTCTTGCCGGAGAAGACTTCTTCAGGAGTCTTGTTCTTGATTACTCTGTGTGGAGTATGGTTCCGTACATACACCGCTTTTTTGGCAGCTTCTTCCCATAGATGCATAGGCAGATCTTGATCGTGAAGCATTTCTCTTGCAGCATCCATGATAGTTCTATTCTTTCTTTTTGCAATCCCATTCTATTATGGATTGTATGGAGTGGAAAAATCCCTCTTAATCCCAGAGTCTTTGCATAACTCTTTGAATTCATTTGATGTGAATTATCCGCCATTATCTGATCGAAAGGTCTTGATCTTCTTTTCAGTGTGGTTCTCAATCAAGGCTTTGAATTCCTTGAACTTGTTGAATACTTCATCTTTTTTCTTCATAAAGCAAATCCATGTCTTCCTAGAAAATTCATCAATAAAAGAAACATAGTACACATACATGCTTAGTGAACTTGATGACATTGGTCAGCATACATTGGAGTGGATGATTTCCAAAATTCCTTTTGCTTTGCTCTCGCTACTTGGAAATTTCTTCTTTGTGTTCTTTCCTTTCGCACATCCTTTGTAGACCCCATCATGTTTTGCTTGAATTTCTAGAAGACCTTCAACAACTTTGCTTGCAAGTGGTAGTGCTCTATAATGCACATGTGCAAGCCTTCTATTCCAAAGTTCATTTGGCTCTACTGTGTCATGGACCAAGGCTTGTTCTGGATGGCCCTTTAATTTGTACAATCCTCCTTATTGTTCTCCAATCACTATTGCATCATTGATAGTCTTTCCTTTTGGCCACATGATGACTTGACCATCTATAAATGCAACCCTCATTCCTTTTGCATCTAATGCAGATATGGAGAGAAGGTTCTTCTTTAGTCCTGGTACAAACAATACTTCCTTCATTGTCACAGACTTTCCAGAGTCTAGCTTGTAGGAGGATTCCCCACTACCTTTTATTGGATACTGGTAGTCATCTCCTAGCTTCACCTTATGAGGTGATTCATGTTCTGAAAGTTTCACAAAGGATTCCTTGAATCCTTTCATATGTTTGGAAGCCCCACTGTCTATAAGCCAATCATTGCTTCCATGAGTAATGTTTCCCGTAAGAGTGGAAATCAAAACATATTCTTCATCACTGGAAGATTATTCACTTTCATATCTGGTTCTCTTTTTATAAGGTTCATCATCCTTTGCACCATGAGCATGATGTCTTCTCTTGTTTCTAGGACAGTCTTTTGCAAAGTGTCCTATTTCATCACATGTATAGCATCTTAATTTAGATAGGTCCTTTCTAATGTTATCTTTATGGTGAAATTTCATACCTCTGGAGTGATGAGAGTTTCTTTTGCCTTTCATGGAGTGAACTGTGAGATATTGATATTCACTTCCCATGTTCTCTTCTTGATCTGCTATCTGAGCTTCTTCTTGAGAGGATTCTTCTCATAGTCTACTCAACTTGACTAACTTCTTTTTGGCATAGATTCCTTGAATAAAGGAGTCCCATGATCTAGGGAGACCATTCAAGGTGGTCATTACAATCTATGCATTTTCCACTTCTTCATCTACTGCTTCCAGTTGTTCCTTCATCTAAGAGACCCTTGTAAAGTAATACTGGATGGTCTCTGCATTTTGGATCTTTACATTCTTCAGTTGGTTTCTCAGAGTCATCTTCTGGTTTATGTTCTTCCCTTCAAACAATTTGGTTAGGGAATCAAACATAGCTTTAGGTGTCTTGAGGGAGGAAACCTGTGGTATGAGGTGATCCTTGATAGAATCAGCAATGATTCTCTATGCCATAACCAACTTCTTCTTATGTAAGTCCTTTGTCTCATCTCCCTCTGGAACTGGAACCTCCTCACTGATATAGGAGTCCAACTTATTTTCTTCCAGGACCAAGGAGATCCTATACTTCCAGGCTTAGAAGTTATTAGCTCCCTCAAGATTTTCATCAAGTGTGGTATAATGAGACATCTTAACTGAGAACCTCAAATGGAAATACAAAATATTTAGATCTTACCAAGTCAAGATGTCGGATCTGGATTTGGAGCCAAAATCCTGCAATGTTGGTTTAGGAGCAGATTAGGGTTTTGCTTTTCTAGAGTTCTGTCCCACCAAATGATTTGATTTTGATCCCTAACTTTGATTTTGAGGAGGAGATCAATCTAGGCCTGGGCTCATTGAAAAATTCCACTTCTATGAAAATCCCTAATTTTCGGCAGCAGTGTCGCGTCCAAAACTGAAAAACCTCATAATTGGATTCTGCTTTGATAGAAAGATGCACCCTAGGGAGGAGAGTTATTCCAACCTTATTTTGATGAAAATCTATGGAGAGAGATCCACAAAGTAGGAATCCCTAGTTTCCGCAGCTACACAGTGTCTTCTTCTCAGGTTAGCTCTGATACCATGTTAGATTTTTAACATTAAGCTAGCATAACATTAGGATCTTTAACTCAGCGAACAACAAGCACAGCAATCAAACACAAGAGACAATGAACACAGTGTTTTCCTTGGGGAAACCATAAATGGAGAAAAACCCACAACTTCCTCAGAGATAGTATTAGTACCAAAAGTAAAACCCCAAAATAGTAAGATGATCTCCCGACAGCAATAACCTCTTTCTTCCTTGCCCCAGTGTCTTTCTCTTCCTCAGCTATGCGCTACAACTGAGTGTGAGTGAGTGTGTGATAAATTGAGATGCTAGCTCTCTATTTATACTAATTCCTAACTTGAATAAACCCAACTAGGGCCTACTTCACTAGGTGAGTCTAATAACCCTAGTGCCCCGGAACTGCAAGGACTTTAACCCTTGATCAATAGGAGGGTTACCCACAATGACTTGACATGACTTGTTTACATTATAGAACCTCCCGATAGGAACATCGGGGAATGACATGACTCATTTACATCCTAGAATAAACATCAGTTTACAATATATAATAAATACAAGTGAATACATCAACGCAGAGGTGCACAGTGGTCCTGGACAGAGGCAACAAGCATCAGGGTCCAGGAAAAATAAGAGAAAGTTAGAGTTTTGATGTGTTAGTCCAGTACAAATATGTATTTTTATGTCCAATCCGGAGTTAGAGTATAGGGGCACAGTATAGGACAGATGTAATTTTGTTTGCACATGTACATCAAAGACTTTTTTGATACATGTACATTGACAGGCCATATAAGGGCCTTCTATTTTTGTATTATAACTTTCATGACATAAAAAAAATTTCATATCAAGGCTCTTGAGATCTTCATGGTTCAGTATTTTAAGTGTGATTATACATGTGTGTCCAAGAATGTTTCTATGTGTAATGTTCCCAATTTTCTATACATTTTACGATTGCATGGAGATATCAGTTATAAATTTGAGAACAATGCACAATTACAATATTACGTAAGGACAAAAATTTACATTTCAATTGTTTTTTACCACGATCCAATTGCATATACAATGTTAAATTATATTCGCAAAGATGGAACATTCCTAATACACATAATCACCCAGCACAGCTAAGCAACTGATCCAACTAAGTGGAATACAAAAGCACCTTACCCACATAACAACCTAACAAACTTTTAAAGGATGCACGAAGTTGAAACACCTAAGTGATGCACCTGTGAGGTCTACATAAATGAAATTAGTGTATGGCATGATTTCTTTCATATAACGAATACATGAGATACACATCTAACCTAAAAGTATCTGATTATTATAAGGTTGATTCAAAATAATGGTTATTATATTATCCTGCACATTATGTATATCCTGCACATTATTTTATCATTTTGTTAATGTACATGGCATTTGATGAATGGCCTCGAGGAACAACTTTGGAAGAGACAAAAATTATGTGTGGTTTTATTATAGTTTAAATTGATTGGAGAAGTACTATTCTGAATCTTATTTTACAAATTTATGTTTATGGTGTATTATTTGAAACATTCGTAGTGTGAATATATATATTTTGTAATAATGGCATATTAGGTTGGCCACTTGTTTCTAAACATAAACATGTTCCATTACATGGTTATTGACGTAATGGAATTGTCTCCTCCTGCATTTCATCATACAAATGCTCACATCTCTTGGATGACTAAGCTAAATTAATATGGGAAACAACCTTCTTTCGAATTTCCAGTCTCATGAATGATATGAGATCCTAATATCAATTCACCTCCACATAGAGATTGACAACTTATTTTGCCTTGATTAAAATAACAAACAGAGAATATTTCTTGCTTGAAAATGATGGGAAATAAGTCAAGTTCAACACCTCACAATAGGTAACAAAATTCT
Source organism: Pseudotsuga menziesii (assembly GCA_001517045.1). Classification (NCBI taxonomy): domain Eukaryota; kingdom Viridiplantae; phylum Streptophyta; class Pinopsida; order Pinales; family Pinaceae; genus Pseudotsuga; species Pseudotsuga menziesii. The sequence continues at coordinate 654,528 of LPNX011031584.1, read as the reverse complement.
CAACAGCTACACATGGAATAATCATTTCAACAAGTATTTTTTCAAGAGGGGAATATCTACACTCACCTTCAAGATGACCCCTATGTGCAAAAATTGGGCATTCACTTACTGAGCAAAACCCTAGTTTCCAAAATTGACCAAAAAATGATCCCTTTTCCATGGACCCATAGTAGAGGGCCACCTCTAACACTATCCCAATGTCCTGAATCCAACAAAGTGGATAGTTCATCAATCTGAGCAATGGCCATAATTTTATCGCATGTTGAATCCCACCTCCTACAAGCTTTCAAGGACACCTATTGAATCCTTAATTGGGGAATAGAATGGAAAACGTGCATAAAAATGGGATTTCGGTAGTTCATGAAAGCATGTTTAGGCATGTTCCATATGGGAGCGCTAGCCACATGCTCATGGTCAAGCAATATGCGAAGTTGAACCCCATGTGCAAAAATTTGACATTGCCTTACTGAGCAAAACCCTAGTTTGCAAAATTGACCAAAAAAATGATCCCTTATTGATGGACCCAAATTATAGGGCCTCTCGTAGTAGTATCCCGATGTTATAAATCCAACAGAGTTGATGGTTCATCAATCCAAGTAACGGTCCTCATTCTATGGCACGTTGAATCCCACCTCCTACAGGCTTTTAGGGACACTTATTGAATCCCTACTCGGTGCATAGAATGGAAACCATGCATCAAAATGGGCTTCTGGTGGGTCATGCAAGTGTGTTTAGGTAGTTTACATGTGGGAACGCTAGCCACATGTTCACGGTCGATGAATTTGCAAAGATGACCCCTATGTGCAAAAATTGGACATTCCCTTACTGAGCAAAACCCTAGTTTCCAAATTGACCAAAAAAAAAATCCCTTGTCCATGGACCCATAGTAAAGTACCACCCCTAGAAATATCCCAATGTCTTGAATCCAATGGAGTTGACGGTTCCTCAATCCGAGAAACACCCATCATTCTATCGCATGTTGAATCCCACCTCCTACAGGCATCCAGGGACACCTGTTGAATCCCTACCTGGGGCATAGAATGGAAATCATCATCAAAACAGGATTTTAGTGGGTCATGCAAGCATGTTTAGGAAGGTTCCATGTGGGAACTCTAGCCACATGTTCATGGTTGAGGAATTTTCAAAGCTCTCCTCTATGTGCAAAAATTGGACATTCCCTTACTGAGCAAAACTCTAGTTTGCAAAATTGACCGAAAAAATGATCCCTTGTACATGGGCCCAGAGTAGAGGGACACCTCTAGCACTATCCCAATTTCCTGAATCCAACAGAGTCGATGATTCTTTGATCCGAGCAACGTCCATCATTCTATCACACATTGATTCCCACCTCCTACAGGATTTCAAGGACACGTATTGAATCCTTACCCGAGGCATAGAATGGAAACCATGCATCAAAACGAGCTTCCGGTGGGTCATGCAAGCATTTTTAGGAATATTACATGTTGGAATGCTAGCCACACGTTCACGGTCGATCAGTATGTGAATTTAACCCCAATGTGCAAAAATTTGACATTCCCTTACTGAGCAAAACCCTAGTTTCCAAAATTGACCAAAAAATGATCCCTTATCCATAGACCCAGATTAGAGGGCTTCTAGTAGAACTATACCGATGTCTTGAATCCAACGAAGCCAACAGTTCTTCGATGAGCAACGGTCATCATTCTATGGCATGTTGAAGCCCACCTCCTACAGGCTTTCAGGGACACCTGTTGAATCCATACCCGGTGCATAGAATGGAAACTATGCATAAAAATGGTATTTTGGTAGGTCATGCAAGTGTGATTAGGCAGGTTCTATATGGGAATGCTAGACACATGTTCATGGTCTATTAATTTGTAAAGATGGACCCTATGTGCAAAAATTGGACATTTTCTTACAGAGAAAAACCCTAGTTTCAAAAATTGACCAAAAAAATGATTCCTTGTCCATGGACCCAAAGTAGAGGGCCACCCCTCACACTATCCCGATGTCCTGAATCCAATGGAGTCGACAATTCGTCGATCTGATCAACTTCCATCATTCTATCGCATGTTGAATCCCACCTCCTACAGGGTTTCAGGGACACTTGTTGAATCCCTAACCGGGGCATAGAATGGAAACCATGCATAAAAACAAGGTTCTAGTGGGTCATGCAAGCGTGTTTAGGCAGGTTCCATGTTGGAAAGATAGCCACACATTCATGATTGTGGAATATGCGAAGTTGACCCCTATGTGAAAAAATTTGACATTCCCTTACTGAGAAGACTATGGTTTCTATGTTTTAGAATGCAAAATATGGTTTATGGTGCAAACTTGAGTTAATAAGATTGGCTATAGGGTTTGTAAGATAGGATTGGAAATGGTTATTAGGCTAGGATTACCACTCCTTAACGTCACAGCTCCCATGGAGAAACAAATTATCGGAGTCAAGGAGATAATTATTGGATTCAGGGAGATGTCCTTATAGGATCAACTTCGAGATTCAAGGAAAATGCAATAGACATATCCCAGATACGATGGTAGATAACAGTCTTGGGATATAAGGCATGATTCATGTAAGTATCAATAAAATACAACAAATCCATGATGAAGCTCAGGTGCAATTTATCAAGTTGTGGAAGTCTATTGAATTTATCAATCTCTCAAGTGCTCAATCTATCAAGTTGTAAATAATCAATGAGAACATGAAACCAAAATATCTGACTACCACATACCTAAATACCTACCGATGGTCATTTGACTAGACCATTGGGATCACCTCTAATAGAAACAGTATCCTTTAGCCTCTCGTGCTCGAAGTAAGGAAACAAGTATATCGCGACTTCGATGATTTCTTGTTTACCATTGTTTGCAGCTGGAGGTTTGTGCCAATAACTAAGTTTGTATAATGGTATAAAATTTGACTTGGTCTATAATATTCAAATACATAACCTTTTTTATTTCGTGTGTGGGAAACCTGTGTCAAATATTCTCCTTTGATAACCATTGGCCCAATTGGAAAATCGTTGCCCTCGAAGTCGCTTAATGATACAATGAGGGTATCCTTCCCATCCAAGCAACGTGCCATCCAATAGTAAGTGTTCCATTCATTTCCTCTTGATTCAACCACTGTGTATATGTTCCCTGCATAAAATAAATTGCATACCTAGAAGTCACCTAACAAAACACAACTAGTCGTCAAAAATTTCAAAGTTATCAACATAATAGTCAAACCTGGTTGTATGAGATCTGAAATGTGGTCATAGTCATGTGAAATACTCGAATGGAACTTCTTCAACTGGGATAAATCTATAGTTATTTTTCAACCAATGGGGAGTGACACATGATCCCAGTTGTCAACCCAATCTTTCGATTCACAGTTGTCACATTCACCACTGCTACATGGATAACAAAAGCAAGAGAGTTTCCTTGTCCACAATTCAACTATAGCATTGTCTGACGTCCTAACTGAATGGAATGCATGAGTTCATTGGATGGTATTTTACTCATATAGGTGTGATCTATCTACATCGAGCACCTCCCAAAAAAATCTATGTACATGTGCTTTTTGAGATGATTGGTCTTCTTTCCTTGTAGCTCCCTTCCCCATCACTGAAGAGCACCATGCAACAATGGTCTTTGCATCTCAGATGAGTGAAATAGTTGTGAATTTCATCTCTTGCCTATGTAATGCAGTCTTGATGCATGCACCAGCTCCATCATGCTCCCATTTTTCGTGTCCAGACTCAAAATAGTTCCAAATATGTGGCACCTTGTGCCTCTTGTGGAGAATACACAACCATTGGAAGACACGACAATTTTTTAATTGCCCCGCACAACCATCAGAACAAATCCAATGTTGTCCCATTTGTATATAGTTTTCCTCCAAGTGTTTGTAGAAAAATTGAAAGATGTGTTGTACAAAATCCAAGTCATGACACCTTTCATCACTTATGTAAAAGTGATACTCCTTCAATATAACCCTTTTCTCTTCAGTACTATCTGCCCCTGTCTATAGGTGATATGGACCATTATGCTGACATGGTCTGAGTGACAATATTGACTCTGAATCTTTTTATGTGGTTGAAGAGTGTATTCTTCCACAAAATTGACCACCGATAATATAGTTCCAATAGGAAATGTATCCTTGCACATTCTAAATTGCTCATCTTCCCAACGAGCCACATGTACATTCTTTATATACTGTTGTGTATTTTCAAAGAATTCCTCCATGAAGATGCATACCACTACCTGGTATATCAACAATAAATATGTATAGATCAATAGGTTGTTACATATATGAAGTAGCAATAGATGAAGAAAAAAATACTATTCAGGAACTCGTTACTAACCTGAGAGGTGACCAATTGTATTTTTTTTCTTTCATTCCCTCCGTCGATATCATACATGACATATTTGAATGACTGCAATTTCACTTCATGTCTCCCAAGTTCATGCTCATCGGTGACATGTATGCGTTTGTCCAAAAATTCCATTCCACAACACCTTGGGCAGGTCCCATCTACGCAAGGCCTTTGATAAAATGTGCAACCTTCTGTCCTTCTACACAAAATGTTATGGATAAAGTCTCTAGATGATGTCGGTGGAAATGTAGTTGAGCATTCCTGCACAAGATTGCTATGCAAAACATGCAATATATGTATATATGTGTCATAATAATAACCGTACTCAATGTGATATCGACTACAACATGTCTTACGAGTTGTGTTTATTTTAACATACCATGGTTTGCATTTCTCTAACGATATTTGGCCTGAGTTAAGTTCATTATGTTCATGCCTAAATCTCTCATATAATTATGTTTGTGTCATGTCAAGAAAATTTTTAATGTGGGGATCATGATCCCTTGAACACCTTCTCATTTTTAGTACATCTTTTTGGTTGGATGAAGGTCTACTATTGTCACGCCAAAACTCCTGCACCAGTCCCTTTATCGCATCAATGAGCTTCATATTGTAGTGTGGAAACCTTCCAATGAAGGAACACACATCTATTTCACCAGAGTCAAAGTTTTTCTCTTCTAGAACAATACCTATGGAGGGTTTTTTATATCCAATCCTACAAGTTTGGATGTAGGCTTAAGAAGGAGAAGGTCACTGGTGCTTTTGTTCACGATTGATTGTGACAACACATGATGAGCTGCATTGCAATCCTTTGAACGAGATTTCTTTCCAATAATACTGAATGCATCTACTAAACTTCTAACAACATGATAACTTGGTTCAGAACTGTTTATCGTCTTTATCTTAAATTTTTTCCTAACAACGGTCATAAACCTAGATTTTAAAAACAATATAAATAATTTACATTTATGTCCATCACATTTAGAATTAAAATAGTTGACAAGCTTTATGTTGAGATTGATATGCAATACTACGTTTAGATAGTGTACCTTCAAGAGAACCAATGAGACTTTCATCGATCTATATATGTTTTGGAGTTCTTCGGCATGAAGTTTCTAATGGAGGTAGGGAGGTTGGAACTGCACCCTGTACCATATCACTCAGTCAGTCTGGCATTTGAACATAAGCTTCATGTCCTTCTGTGTATTCCCTATGGTTGGACGGTGGCAATTGGAAATCCTCCTAGGTGGTATGAACAAAATTGTCTTCTTCAAGCATACGTTCATCATTCAACGTCTCTCTAACTTCGCCACTTATATACCCACATTCACTTAAACCTACAAAGGTTTCAGGTGGCCTGGATGTACACCTACGTTTCACTCCTTCATCAGTGCCATGCGGTGCTCGTTCTTCTACTGGTATGGAGACCGAAGGCCCCTTGAGCGAATGCTTTTGTATTTCTTGATGCGGGTTGGTAGGAAGAAATGTGTCATCCTCAACAACCGGAATTGGTTGAGTGTCCATAAAGTGTCTTTGATTGATCATGTGGTTTCTTTTCTTCTCTCTAATTTCTTCAAGGATTTCATTGGGTATCCTCTTCCTTGCTGATTTTCTTGCTCGATTGCGTGAGTTTCCCATCACCACAATGATCAATGATGTATATGGTTTCCTTTGCTAGCTCCTGAATGGTACTCTTCAATGGGAGACTACCCAAGCTTGGTTTCTTTCTTGCTCAATTGTGTCTAGATACTCAAGTTAGGGGGAAGATTGGGAAGAATGTTTCCTTTGATAGCTCCTCAACTATAAGAGAAACAATGGTAGAGATGCTCTATGGTGATCCTCAATGGGAAATACACAAGCTTGGTTTGTTTCTTGCTCAATTGTGTTTACATACTCCACCACAATGACCAAGTTAATGTTTCCCTTGCTAGCTCCTCAATTACAAGAAAAACAATGGTGGAGATGCTCTATAGTGCTCCTTGCTCAATTAATGGTTTCTTACTTGCTCAATTAATTCTTTTTTTATTTCTCCTCAATGCATACCATGCTCCAAGCAATACTTAGACACTCATGGTGGAGATGCTTGATGTCAAAAACAAATTGTGTGTTAATATGGTGAAGAAGAGAATGTTCATGCACTATCTGCAACCTGAAATTGCGGGCGGGCTGTCAAACCTGTGTGAAATGCGCTAGAGTGTTTTTCGGACAGGTACTGCTATTGTTTATACTGAGACAAAATGTGCACACATTATTGTTAACAAAAACAGGGGCACGTTTTGACCACATAAAACAAGTGCGCATTTTACTCTAATAGAATTTTGGAGCATTTAAGAAGGTAGTTGCCTGGCTAAGGGATCATTCAAAGTTTAGGGGGAATTAACAAGCACTCCCTTAGTCTTTACACCTTAACACCCCCCCCCCTCTCTTCAATCTAACTATATTGTTTTACAACTCAAGGGATGTGTGTGTGAGAAAAACATAGGTTAAGGGGTGTCAGTAATAAGGGGATACATGGGGATGTGTGTGTGAGAAAGAAAGAGAGATAGGTTAGGGGGGTGTTAGTGGTAAGCGGAGACATAGGGATGTGTGTGTGTGTCAGAGAGATAGGTTAGGGGGTGCTAGTGGTAAGGGGAGACATAGGGATGTGTGTGTGTGTGCAA
>LPNX011031584.1:633243-644424 GCA_001517045.1 Pseudotsuga menziesii | reverse complement strand
TGGGGTTATAGGGAGAGAGAGGGTGGGGGTTAAAGGTAGGGAGAGGAGGAGGGGGGATTAGAGGTAGGGAGAGTAGGAGGGGGGTTAGTAAGTGTTAGGGAGAAGAGATGAGTGGGTGGGGACATAAAATAATTTTAGTATTGGTATAACTTACAAAAAAAAACTCATTGTAGTAGTTGAAAACGCACACTCATTATGATTCATTAAAAAACGCTCCCATTTTGAACAACGTGCACGTGTTATTGTTCATTATAACGAGCATGCTTTTTGGTTAAATTCAAAATGTATTCCATCCTCGAGCCTCCACCCATGCTTGCATGGAATTATTATGCCTATGTGTCTACTTCGGACTTTTCTTTGGATTCAACATGCCTATGCCTTGGAGTATGATAAACCATGGATAATTCAACATTATATCCAAATTTTCAATATGCTCGTGTCTATCCATTTGTTACAATATGCTCCACACCTCTATTTTTTATGAAATTTTAGAAACAGATATGGTTTTTTTTTTGTAGATTCCAAATATGTAAATTTTAACAAGAATACATAATTTTTTCTATTTTTTTCTTATTTATCTTATGTCATCACTCCTCAACTCAAAAAACACACTGTTACTGTTTCGTCCATATCGCTTTCGTTTCTCAACCCATTTAAAAAAAATTGTATGGTGCACTAAAGAACACCGACCTCTACATGCTATAAGAAACCCATTTCCAAATAGTTGCATTAAGACATTCAAATGCCACACCCACAATTAACATACCATTTTCGAGGTTTGATCTCTTAGATAATTAAAAAAATATAAAAATATTATTTTTATTATTGTAAAAATAGTCGTGCACTAATACTATATGTTCTCTATATGTCTACCGGTTTTCGTAAGTTTATTCCATCATTTAGTCACTCAAAGGTTGCACCCACAGAAACATATACCTTATAATTTGTGCCAAAAATAAAAAAGTGCCCGTTAAAATATCTAAATTTAGATAGTTAACTACATTTTCAATAGAAAAAAAATATATATTTGGAAATGTCATTCACTATCCTACATTTCTTGTTTTTTACTCACCGCAAGATTCATTGTGTAAGTCTCTCAAAATATCCATGCAAGTTGATGGATGCCTATTTTTTCAATTTTCTATTGCATCTAATGCGTCAAAAGAGACCCTCATCAACATGCACACACCCTTAAGTACCTTTGATGTTGCAGTAACCAACCTTTTATTAGATGTCATTTTACTAACAATTGCTGTCATAATAGATCTTCTAACAACTCTATGGTCCTTTGTGCATGTTTTACTGCGAATCAAGTCATATGATGACCTGAAATTACTAACCACTGTATCCAATACCTTTATGTTATCATTCTGATTGACACCAAGCAAAGATAGTATAGGTTTCATCTCCTTTTGCCACAATAAGCATGTGAGAAGTTGAGCTTGAGAAACTAAATATTTGGGAGAAAAATATTCTTGATACATTTTACTTGTATGGTCTTGAATAGTGTGGCCAGCTATCTTCTCCCCAACATCAATTCTACTATGAAGAGATGAAGGAAGGGTTGTTGGTATCTTCCTCGGTAAATTTTGTCTATTACTTGATTCTCCCTCTTCACCAAAACCATTACATCTTCCATCCTGCATTTGTGTATCTTTATTTTTGAATTGTGTATCCATGATGTTTGGTTGGCCTTCAAGATCTGCTTGTTGTTGGTTATGATTCCCTATTCTTCATTTTGCCTTCCTTTCTTCCTCAACAAAACAAGGACGTTTGCGAGCTGATTTTGTTTGCTCCTGGATTGGCTCCCCATCTTTGCACAATTTCTTACTACTTATCCTATGTTCACATTATATATATCCAAGTTTTAACATTAAATAAAATCTTGAACTATCGATGTTAAAGTATAATTGATTATTGAATCAACACAATATATTTATAGTAAATGAAACCAAAGAACACCAAGTTTACAATGCTCATACTACAATGTGATGTAAGGATATTTCAAAAACACATTGCCAATAGTAAACATTTTTTGTATAAATAATAAAAAAATTAGAATGTTGTGAATGGTTTCTTTTTACCATCAATTGTAGCACCTTCACATTCCAATGTCATGTGATTTTTCATGAACAAGAAAAACAGAATGAATACTTTTTTCTCCACATGTAAAAACATGATTATTTAGAAACATCAATAATCTTTTCCAATTTCATGTGATTTTTCATGAACAAGAAAAAACAAGAATGAATACTTTTCTCTCCACATACAACAACATGATTATTTAGAAGTTCATCAACAATCTTTTACAATTTCATGTGATTTTTCATGAACAAGAAAAAAAAAGGAATGAATATTTTTTCCTCCACATGTAACAACATGATTTATCATACTAGGCAACTTTTGCTTGGCCATGCAACCTGTACTTTCTCTCAACTTGTGACATATTATTCTTCAAAAAATTAACAATTACCATTTTTATTGATAAAGCCATAATTATCATACTTTGATAACTTTTCCTTATCCACTTACAACATACTAAATTTAACATTTAAAATAAATATTTTTTTTCACTTATACCTACTTCCATTTTCATTAGCTACCTCTTATATTTACAACGTAATTGTAGCTATATAAAGTTTTATAACATAAAAGAGTTTATTAAAACATTAATTATAACTTCTTAAGACTATAAACTTGGTACATTACTCTTCAAATATTTTTATATTCAATAATTCAAATAATAATGTATATACTCATAAAAAATTATCATATATATATAATAGAAAGGAAAAAATATATATTTAATAATATAATTAAATGTAAAAAATTATACAATAATATAGTCCAAAAAATATATAAATATATTTTAAAATATAAATAGATCATTATATATTTTATATATATTTTTATATAATTAAGATAAAAACATTTTTTGTTTAACAAAATAATCTTGTTTTTACAAATGTTTTTTAAACAATCTTGACTTACAAAAACACAAAACATTCTATAATTTTAAAAACAACTAAAAATATATTTTTATGTTAATTAAATGAAAAATTATATAATTTTAGATATAAGTAATAAATATATTTTGATATTGCTAATAAAATAGAAATTATATATATTTATGAGAAAAATAGTATTTTTCTTTTTATTTGTACACATAACATTTTACTCCATTTATCCATCCAATAAGGAAAGTAGTAAATTTTCAGATACCTGGCCACCAAACTAGATAGGAAAGAAAGTATATATATTTTGTGTAGAAATAATATTTTATTTTACTGCGTTCACAAACATTATATTCCATTTATCCCTCCAATAAGGAAAGTAAGATATTTTCAGGCAGCTAGCTAGGAAAGTATATATTTTAAGTATGAAATAATATTTTTCTTATTTTCATAGCTCATGACATGTCCTCCAATATCTTAGCTAAGGTTTAGGCTTGGGTTGCTTTGGTATATGGGTAGGGACTATTAAACCTTTATAATACTAGTTCTAATGGAGATCTTCATCTTTACAGACATAGAAAACATATTACTTTTTTATATATTTTGTTAAAATTTTATAATAAAATACATTTAAATGTGGTGATTTTAAATATATAATTTTTTTTATTGTTTTTCTTATTATAAAATTATATATATATATATATAAAAGGTTATTATAAATGTACTAAAAATGTTAATTATAAAAATGAAAAATAATGTTTAATTTTTTTTAAAATCATTTTAACAATCGCATATTATTTTCAAATCCATGAAAAAAAATATTGTATTTAAATTTTTTATATACTAGATTGTTGGGTCTCAGTTTTACATATATTTATAAATTATTATTTATATTAATATTTTAATAATAATTTAAATATATCATAAAATAAAATTTAAAAAATTGTACAACAATCTTAGAAGTGTTTATACAAACTCTATTAAAAAAATTGGAATTAAAAAAAAAAAATATAGATATGGGGGTTGTTGTTTTATGAATACTTATGAATGTGTGAAATAATAATAAATGACATGAAAGAAAAATGAAATAAATAAGACAAAAAATATTTTTTTTAATTTGAAAAAAATACTATATAAAAGCTAATTTAAATTGAAAACTTTTGTTTCAATGCACAATTATCTAATTATTGATGGATTTGTAGATATATGAACATATATTTTTAGTTCATTCATTTTTATAAAATTTCATCCCCTCAAAAGAAGAAAAAGTGAGACACATTACCATGCTTTTACCCAAATACAAAATGCAATATATTCATTGCATTTTAACAAACTTAACTATTTCCATTTTTCAGCTATTTCAGTTTTTGTTTTCTCTTTTTTTTTAACTATAATTCAAGCATTGCATACTTGTTTGGTTTCAATAAATAAACTAGGCATATAGTGTTTCTTCCCCTATATGCATATTGTATTTTATACTAACAACAAATATTCTAACATATTGCAAGTGTTCATTTTCTTAATCAAATACTTTGAGAAAAGAGGGAAAATGCACACAAAACTAAGAACTTATATACAAAGCATAAAAGCAAAAGGACTTAAAACAAAATGAAAATAAACAAAAATAAATAAATAAAAATTGTCTTCTAATTTTAGATTTCCTATGCCTTTGTCTATTATACATAATTTATAGTCTTTCTTCTACATTTTAGTTTCAATTAAACTCTATCAAATTTAAAATTGATTCATCTAAAACAACAATACAAATTCAACACCAAAGAGACTCACAAAAACATTGGTTAGTGAAATGGTGAAAAGGTAAAGCCATATCTCTGTGGTTGTCAACTAACAATGTTTCTTTTCTAATGTAACAAAAGTATTAGAATCTTGTCATACTCTCATGGAGCTAAAGTGAAAAATCAACATAAGAAAATACGAAACATAGTAAGCACCCAAAAAAAATGTAAAAAATGGAAAGTTGATTTTTTTTTTTGAAATAGCAAATTCTTTTTTTTTTTTCATAAGGAAAAACGCATGACCTTGTTATTCAATTAGTGAATCAAATGGCATCTGACATGCTTTCCCAATTAACACACAAAGAGGCAATGTGGAGCAGAGCACAAAGGCTCGCTCTCATACACAAAGGAAAGGCCAAAACCAATTCAATTATTGATGAATAAATAGTTACAATATATAGATGACAAACATCATAACAAACCAGATCATAGATCTAATAAAAGTGGATCTCAAACCAAACCATGCTAAATATAGAAAGTACACATCAACCCAATCCCTACCAATCTGCCTGTCATTTCTACATTATTCCAACATACCCCCTTAATGTAGAAATGAATTTTCTACAACACCTAATTTCTGCCTAAGGATTTCAAAGTGAATTTTGCCAATGGGTTTTGTAAATATATCAACGACATTATCACTTGTGTTACAATAAATAAGTTTAATTTCCTTAGATTCAATCTTTTCTCTCACAAAGTGATGTTGCAGCTCAATATGTTTTGTCCTTGCATGATAAACTGGGTTGTGTGCCAGCTTGACTGCACTTTGATTGTCACAATGTATATTTGTGGGTTCTGCTTGCTTTTCTCCAACGTCTTCAAGAATCCTCCTCAACCAGACAGCTTCACATGTAGCACTAGACATGGCTTTATATTCAGCTTCTGTGGATGATAGAGAAACAGTTGGCTGTTTCTTGCTGCTCCATGCTACGACCCCTGATCCAATGTTGAATGCATATCCTGTAGTAGACCTTCTGTCATCAACGTTTCCTGCCCAATCAAAGTCAGAAAATCCTTCCAATTGAACATCAAACTTATCAGTATATAAAAGACCAAAGTTCATTGTTCCTTTCAGATATCTAAGGACCTTCTTTGCAGCCTTCCAATGGCTTTCATTTGGCTTAGCCATGAATTGACTAAGAATGCTGACTACATATGATATATCTAGCCTTCTAGTAGTGAGATAATTCAGACTTCCCACCAACTGTCTATACAAAGAACCATCTGCATCTTTTGTTCCATCTTGACTGCATAGCTTCACATTCTATTCTAAAGGAATTACTAATTCTTTGCAATCACTCATATGGAATCTGTTTAATATTTCCTTCACATACTTACTTTGAGTGATCATTGTTTTGCCAGATTCTTTCCATACTTCAAGTCCCAAGCAAGAGTGAAGTTCACCAAGGTCTTTCATTTCAAATTCCAGTGACAACTGATTTTTTATTTCTGCAATCAACTTACATGCATTTCCTTTTTTAATGAGATCATCAACATATAAAGATATTAAGCAAACATCTCCTTCCTTATCTTTCTTCACATAAAGGTTAGGATCACTTTTGCTTTTCGCAAAGCATTTATGATTAAAGAAGGTATCAATCTTTATATACCATGACCTAGGAGCCTGTTTCAATCCATAGATAGCTTTCTTTAACTTACATACAAGGTGCTCCTGTCCTTTCTATACAAAGCCTTCAGGTTGGACTAAGTACACTTCTTCTTTTAGTTCACCATTTAAGAAAGCAGATTTTACATCTAATTGATGGATCTTCCAATTATGAGCTGTAGCTAATGCAACCAGAATTCTAATTGTATTTAGTTTTTCTACTGGTGCAAAAGTTTCCTCAAAGTCAATTCCCTCCTGTTGAGCATAACCTTTGGCAACTAGTCTTGCTTTAAATCTGTCAATACTACCATCTGATTTAAGCTTATGTTTAAACAGCCATTTACATCCTATGGGTGTTTTGTTCTCTAGTAATGCTGTTAGTTCCCAAGTCTGATTCTTCATAATAGAGTTATATTCTTCATTCATAGCTTCAACCCATTCTTCTTTATCTTTGGCTTGTTTATAATTCATTGGTTCATTCATTGCATTGGACATTAAAGCATTGTCATCATACCTTGAAGGAGGACGAATCTGTCTTGATGACCTTCTTAGTCCTACATTGCCTGTAGGGGTACCATCCATTATCCTTCTGCTTTCTGCTGTATCTTCATCTGAACTGATAGAATTGCTCATGTTGTTTCTGCTATTTTGACTGTGGCTGGTGCTGCTTCCATTGCTTCTGCTACTCTGTTCCTGCTCCTTTTCTTGTGGCTGTTCCACTTCCTGCTGCTGAATGATGGAATTTAATTTCACATATTCATTAGTAGAATTGTGTCCTTGGCCATATTTATCACTTGTATCTGCATGTTCATGGAACACTACATCCTTGCTTGCAATTAACTTATGAGAGCTAGGGTGAAATAGCTTATAAGCTTTTTGATCATTGTGATATCCAACAAAGATACATTCAAAGGATTTAGCATCTACGAATTTTTGGTTGTAAAGCTTTTGCACATATACCAAAAGATACCAAATTAACACACAGAGAGGCAATGTGGAGCAGAGCACAAAGGCTCTCTCTCATACACAAAGGAAAGGCCAAAACCAATTCAATTATTGATGAAGAAATAGTTACAATATATAGATGACAAACATCATAACAAACCAGATCATAGATCCAATAAAAGTGGATCTCAAACCAAACCATGCTAAATATAGAAAGTACACATCAACCCAATCCCTACCAATCTGCCTATCATTTCTACATTATTCCAACATTCCCTATCAATAGGGTTACAATCAATCAAAAACAAGTATGAAGTCTGAAACAGCTAGTGACTTGGAACAAGTCTCAAGGCACTCTTGAACACGCAATGGGGACGGGACCCGGACCATACATCAGAAAGTCTAAAGAAACCATGCCATCAGATCATGAAGTCATACAATCGTAACATGTCTCTATTAGTCATACAAATCGACGACACAAGAAGTGCAGAGCTTCTATCAAAAGAACTCGCTCCATATACAACAAACCACAAAGGGGTGCATAAAAAAAGAGAGAAAAGCTCCTGCATCGAGCTCAAAAGAGCTCGAAAGAATCAGATAAGGCCAAATGACCCTCAAGAACCTTAGAGAAATAACCACATCCATGAGCTAAAGACACGGCAGATTTTGATAGTCTGTCTGCAAGCTGATTGTGTTTTCGATATGTATGAGTGAAGGACAAGTGAAGGAAACAAGAGATGGGTATTCTTGTATCCACACACCATAGATCCGGAGGATCCAAGGAGGCATGGAAGTTTGCCCAATTTATGATAACTGTTGAGTCTCCAAATATATTCAAACATGGATCCCTATCAACTTTGCCACAGACAACACAGCCCATAGTTCCATCAATTCAGCTTTTGTATTTGTACAAATGCCCGCCCCCAATGCAAACTCAAAAGAGTAAGACCCGTTCAAGACCAAGCTAAAACCCACTCCACCCTTATAATCAGCAGCTGCCCCATCAAAGCCATAGGGGAAAACTGAAAATAACAAATTCTATGCTTAATTTGAGACCAGTATTTTTTTATGAAAGTTATGATGTTTCACATAAATTCCGTGAGTTTAGAAACCCTCAAAATTATGACGAAAGTTGGGATATTTGTCGAAACTTCAACTTCTGTATATCATCTTTCCCAACTTTTGTTAGAATTCTAACAAAAATACCATCTTCTATCAGAATTCCAACTATTTATAAACCGACCGAATTTATATGAAACGTCATAATTTTCCTCGAAAAATGGACCCAAATTTACTATTGTGGCTATACTAAAACAACAATATAAATAGAATAGATATTTGTTTAGTGTGTTGTATATTATTAAGTGTTGATTGTACTCCATGCATTTGCTGAGGTGTATTTTTTTGTTTTTACTCATGACAAACAACGAGCTCTAATTACATCCTCCACAAACTTTGTCAAACCAACATCAATAATAGAAATTTGTTTAGGAACACATAAAAATTTATTTAAATGCGATGCCATAGAACAATATGGGCCTGCAAAAAACAAAATTCTAGCTTCACCAACAAGAAATTGGTTGATACATGCTAACCTTGTCAACAAAAATTGCCAAATGGCCATAACTAAGGATATCAACAAAATTTTAATTCCTTATTTATTGACTAATTTTTCCATAGAGCCACTCTCATTATTGCCAAGTTCAACAATAAAGAAAAAGGGACATACCATAGAGGAGATTCAAAATATTTCATTGTCCTCAACAAAACAAAGATTAAAAAAAATGATCACCCGTGCAATTATCGAATGCTACGACCAGATAGTAATATAGAAAACTTTGTGACATCAAATGAATAATTTTTAGTCTGTTCCATTTCTGCTATTATGATTTCTTCTGAGAAAAACACGATTCGATATGAAATGAGTATCAAATATGGAAAGACAACAAATGATTATGCAATTGTAACACATCTATTTTTTCAAGCATACATTTTCTTGCATTCGCTATTTTTTCTCTAGAAGCTTTTTTCCTCTCTTGTTCAACATTTTAATAAGTTCAATATCTATACTACAACATATATATTCGAAACATTTTGTTCAATTTAAAATAGGTACAAATTGGAGAAACTTGGAAAGGCTTAGTGGAACAAATACAGGAACAACTAGTTTCTGATATTCCGCCATTGTATTTGTTTAAAAATATTATAACAAATGGTAAAAAAGGGAGTCAAATATTGAGACCTTATGGATTTGCAATAAACAAACTGTCACTTAACTTGATTTTTCTATTTTATATCTTAAAAAAAACACACTAGAAGATAACGAAAAACAAATCCTCTTTGAACACAGGTGCACAATCTGCTTACTCGGCCAACAATCTTTTTGAACTTCCTTTTCAACGGTTATGTAACAAGTGCAAACAACGAATGGCATGCAACCCGTCAAGTTCCTCACCTTGTAAAGAAGCAACATAAATTGCACACCTGCACCAAGTTGAATGCACCTTGGAAAACTACCATCGCCCGATCAAGTATTTCTTGACTGGACAGGATCTTCAAACATGTTGTCTAGATATTTCTAATTATGTCTCTTATGAAGGCTATTCAAAAAGTGTTTCTTCAAATACTGTTCATATATCGCTCATCATCGTTTAGCTATTGCATTTGTTGTATAGAACCAACTTTGGGATTGGTCACAGTATGGAAGATATTTTGGAGGCACATGTTCCTCCAGGAGGCCGATTAGGACGCGGACATAAGGGTCTTTATAACACAATCAATAATTCTCTTCAAACTTGTCTCCTAATGCTAGTCACATGAGAATGTATGCTACAAAAACTCCTTTAGATATATGCTTTAAAGACGAATATGTAAACTGTCTCAAGTGGGAATTTTCACATGGAGTTAGTTAAACTCTAGACCTTTTGCACGTTATAGGGTAAGTTTGGCCGGAATCCAGCAACAAGATATGCTGTTGAAAATGAGATTTTTAGTATTGAAATTGCAACTTTTATTGCAGAAATGGATTCAGAACCCTCAATTACCTCTGGGCACTCGGATTATACAATTCCAATCACTGAAACTACCATTTGAACAATTTTCGCTAGATTTTGGTTAAAAAAAACTCACCGGATTTCAGATGCAAATGATCGAAAGTTTAGCCTACACCTTTTCACATTAGCAGCCGTGTTATTGAAGAAGAAATAATGTGATCCCCATGTGCAACATAGCAGAAAATTATGCTCGTTGCTTGGAAAAATAAACGTCTTTCTACAAAAGTGATTCCAATTTTTCTCTGCCCCAACTTCCTACTATTTAAAGAAGTTTGCTGCATTTCTTTTTGCAATAGGTTTTTGTGTGAATACTACAAATCTGATCCCTTGTTCTTCTCGTAGATTTGCATAAAGAGAGTGTGAAACACAGTCTTGGAGCTATCACAATTTTCTCTACCGTGTTAAACGAAAGAGGGAAAAAACAATTGCCAAACGAATTTTGTTTTCTTAGTTCCTGTTGTAAATGCAGATTTGTATCTACTTTTTTCTAACACATGCGACTGATATTTACAAATGAAATAATAGTATTATGCTCGATACATATTGTTTTTGCATTCGATATTTACTATGTATAATGCCATTGTTTTTTTTTTTTTTTTTTTATCTTTTGTGTTGTTTATTAATGACAAGTACATCAGACTAATAATTGGAAAATTGCCTACAGAGTTGCTCCATGTTTTCCTTTTCCAAAACAATGCTCTTCCTATTTCCTTCTCTCTTGTTTCTGCAGTATCGTTGCTTGTTTATGCAGTATCGTTTCTATTGTCCTAGCAACATTTGCTTCACACCGATAAGAAAGTATATAATTTGTTTTACACATGTTGATG
>LPNX011031584.1:611165-633102 GCA_001517045.1 Pseudotsuga menziesii | reverse complement strand
AGAAAAAAAAAATTACGTTCCTCGAGAAACAATTTCTTTTTTCTTTTAATTCACTATTTACTATTGAAAAATACGATATCCCAATGGGATTAATTCAAACAAAGTCTTCTTCTATACTCTTATAGCGAATATGGTCTAGCTATGAGTTTTGTTGGGCTCATGTTTTGATTGTAAATGATTTTTTCTTTTACTTTTACCTTCTACATGGCTATTTCTAACTTCAGTATTAAAGAAAACGCTTCTTCCTAAAGGAATACTGAAGTTTTCTTTTTTTTCAATCATTTCATATGTCTAAAGACAACTTTGTTTTTTCCATTTCCATGTTAGCTTGATCCACTAAAACACAGGTCAAACAAAAAGGAGGACCAAAACCACACCAAAAAAAAAGGAGAATGAGACTATACTCGCAAAAAAAATTTGCAATGTATCATTTTTCTTTGTATTAATATTTTCACTATCATCTCTTTTGCAATTCAAGGAAAAAAGAAAAATATGTATTTTCTCTACATTTGTCCATTACTACTATGTTGAACTATAGTTGCTTGCAACATTTATTGATATTGAAGAAGAAAAAACACATAGTAGCACAAGCTAGCAAAGTGAGTGTTGGAAATGAAGCTACTTCTGTTGTTTGATAAAGAAAATTTTTTACGCGCTTTTGCAAAAAGAAAATGGCATGGGACCATATGTATGGAACGTTTGACATAAAATTTTGTGGCTCAATTTGTTTCCTTAAAAAGTACACAAAAAGGGTTCTCAATAGTGAATTTGAGGACACTCGAGTGGGCCTAATGGCTAAGAACATGTGTTATCTCCTTGGAGATCACAGGTTCGAAACCGGTGGGGTAGAGTTGCTCAATGGCCTGTTGTGACAAGGCTAGAAGGGTAGGCGACCCCTAGGATAGAGGCTCACCTCGATGAGTTTCGGGACGTCTCGGCCCCTGCTAACTCACAAGTTATTGGTATATCTGGCTTGCAGGCTGTTGGATATACTCTTGGGAGGTTGTTGTTGCCATGATTAAAAAAAATAATGAATCTAAGGACAGTGAATTTACAATTCAAACAGAATTATCCAAGGCCAAAAAGTTTTTTCTATTTCTTTTGTTTTCCTTAAATGAATTAGCAAGTGAATTGTTATTTCTCGTTATTGATACAAAATTATTCATTTCAAGGCGCGCTATAAAATTACTCACAGCTCTTTATAATTGGAAGTGTTCCTTTTACAAATGCATGAAATTGGCAATTGATAGTCAATTTGCTAATCAAGCACATTCAAGAAAGGTGCGAAAGACTTCCCAATTGTTTTTTCTTTTATAAAATGCAGTTGCACCGAGATTATTGTGGTTTGTTACTATAAACTGCTTTCTAGCATGTCATGTTGTCAAATGGCACTAGTGCGATTGCTATAGCCAATGACTTTTGTTTTGGTTGGCAAAATCGTAAATTGTCTTGGAAAAAGAGGAAGTAAATCAAATATTATTCCTCTTTAGTCGACATTGATTTAGTTTTATATGTGCTTTGAATTTTTCATGTCAATTAATTTGTGAAATTGTGCTTAACAAATTGTGAACACTGAAAATACATACGAATGCTGGCTTTCTCATCAAAATATTCCTTCTTGTTTCCTATTTCACTTTTCCAATAGCAATAGGAATTCAACCTTGGTGATGAACAACTATTGTTGTTGATCAATTAGGAACTTGTTCGCATCGTTTTATGTTGCATTTGTTTAGCTACAGTTTTATCTATATTCAAAAGCTCATTATTTTTATGTGTGCTTGGTAAATACAGATTTCAACTGCAACTTCCATGAATTGACTAATCTATAAAATGAATGTTGGAAAATGGTGAGAGAATGCTTACCGTGTACCTAATTTTATACATCATTAGTGATGGAAGCTTCCAATTACAATTGAAATGTTTTTTCAATTTTCCAAAATTTACCATGTCATGTAAATGATACGAGTACCTAATTAAGAATGTCGATAGGATTAGCGAACAGCATAAATGCTTCATTGTAAAACTAGTTTTTCGCTTTGTATCTATAGTATTGCTAGGCTTTTTTACAAAGTCCTCTTGTTTTATCTGTCAAATGTAAATATTTATGAACAACAAATTATGTTTGTGTTTTGAATATTGCTAAAACCCACTTCTTGACCATTTTTGCTTCCTTAAATTTTTTTTTTTTCTTGACTTGTGAGTACATACTTTAAAATTAGTTGCTTTATGCACTTCATCCAGAATCAACCTCAGCCATAAAACCCCTTATTCAGGTCATAAGTGGTTTTATGCACCTGAATAAGGGGTTTTATGCACTTCATCCAGAATCAACCTTTATGCCCTGAATAAGGGGTTTTATGCACTTCATCCAGAATCAACAATTTAACTTTAGACACATTTGGCACATACAGTCTGTCCTTAAACAATAAAAATCCATCTTTATTTATACGATAACCCTTAATTAAACTTTCCGTGGGTTCTTCTTTAGCTGTAGCTTGTAATTTTTGATAAATTTCATCCAATTTTATCCCTTCAGTCAGCTGTTCATTTAAATCAGAATTATAAGTATTGATTGCTGTTGTAAAATTCAGCTTTGCATTTCTGCTCATAGCATCAGCTACTTTATTTTCTTTTCCTTTTATGTGTTGAATTTCGAAATCGTATTCACTTAAAAAGGCTAACCATCTTGCTTGCCTTGCATTTAAGTTAGGCTGATCTAAAAGGTATTTTAGACCCTTATTATCAGTCATTAAAGTAAACTTTCTGCCTATTAAGTGGTGTCGCCACATTTTTAAGGCATGAATAATAGCAGCCAGCTCTAAATCATACGTGGCATAATTCTTTTCATGGATCTTTAGCTTCCTGGACTCATAGGCAATGACATGCCCATCCTGAGTCAGCACTCTGCCTAGACCGTCATTACAAGCATCGGTGCAAACCACGAAATCCTTATTGGGATCCGCTATTCTTAGAATAGGCACAGTTGTTAATAAAGTTTTTAGTTTCTTAAAGCTTTCTTCGCATTTTAAGTTCCAATCGAATTTCTTGCATTTCTTTTGCAAGGAAGTGATTGGGTTGGCTATTTTTGAAAAGCCTTCTATGAATCTCCGGTAATAACCGGTGATTCCCATGAAAGACCTAACATCTGTTACGTCTTTTGGTACTGGCCAATCTTCGATTGCCCGGATCTTTTCAGGATTAACTGAAATCCCTTCCTTGGTCACCACGTGACCTAAGTACTGGATTTCATCCCTGAAGAAATCACACTTACTGAACTTTGCAAAGATCTGTTGCTCTCGCAGTTCTTGTAAGACTATCCGTAAATGTTCCTTATGTTCCTCTTCATTTTTAGAATAGATTAAGATGTCATCTATGAATACGACAACAAATTTTTCCAAACATTTATGCATTATGTTATTCATTAGACACATAAAGACGGCTGGGGCATTAATAAGCCCGAATGGCATTACAACAAATTCGTAATGTCCATACCTAGTTCTGAAAGCTGTCTTGAATATGTCCTCTTCTTTAATTCTCACCTGATGATACCCTGATCTCTGGTCTATCTTTGAGAACACCGTAGCTCCACGCAGCTGATCAAATAGATCATCTATGCGGGGCAACGGGTATCTGTTTTTAATTGTCATTTTATTTAGTTGACGGTAATATATGCAAAGTCGCATAGTTCCATATTTCTTTTTAACAAAGATTACTGGTGCTCCCCAAGGGGACACACTAGGACGAATATATTTCTTATCGATTAATTCCTTTAACTGTGATTTTAATTCGTTAAGTTCTAGAATATTCATACGGTACGGAGCCTTCGAGCTAGGTATAACACCTGGTACCAGCTCTATTGTGAAATCTAGTTCCCTCCTGGGAGGTAGTCCTGGAATTTCCTCCGGAAAAACATCAATAAATTCATTTAACACAGGAATATCCTCTATTTTTATTTTATCTTTTTTAGATTTACTCGCCTCATCTGTAATAGTTACAGCATAGGCTTTACACCCTTTCCTGACTGCTCTATTGAGCTATAAGGCATAAATCTGCCTGATTACAGTTTTCCTATGAATACCTTTAACTATTACAGGCTGTTCATTATTATTTACACACGTAAATGTTTTATCAAAACAGTTTAAAACTACATTGTGTTGTTCTAACCAGTCCATACCAATAAGTATGTCATACGAGCCAAGTGGCAAAACATTTAATTTAACAGTAGTTTTAAAATCATTCATATCTAAGACACATTCCTTAACATAACAATTTACCTTCCTTTTTGCCCCTGTGGCTAGTTGAACTAGCCAAGACTTATCAAACTTTTCAACAGTCAGATTACACTTTTCTACTATCTGCGGTGAAATATAACTTAGGCTAGCACCTGGATCTATCAAAATAGTTACAGGATTTTTGTTAACCATACCTTCTACTTCCACCATGGAAGTTTGCTAATCAGCTTGGCGATTCTCCAACGCTGCATTGATTCAGGGCATGGTCCTTGCAAAGTCTCCAACAGTCATTTCATCTTGTATTGTATGAATATTGTTGTTTGGCTTCTTCCGATTTGTGCAAACTGAAGCATAGTGTGGGCCATTGCACTCCCAACACTTTGCAGGTTCCTTCCTTTCGAAATTCTTAGTGAAATTTCCACGAGTGTTAGAAACCTCCTTCCTGCCCTTGAAGTTATTGGAATTATTAGAAGCACCATTTTTGCTTCCCTGGAAGTTCTTACCATTAGAATGGTTTCTGTTCTTGTTATTCCTGAAATTTTTCTGAGGTACAAAATCCTTTTTCTTGAATTCGGACTGATTATCATTCTTTTTAGCCTTCCAATTGGCTATTCCTTCCTTCTTTTTGTTCTGTTCAAAACAGAAATTAGCTTTTCGCATGGCTTCTTCCAGAGTTTTGGGGTTATCATATTCGATTCTATCCTTTATATGGTATGGCAAATAGCTGAGAAACTGCTGTACTTTAGGTTTCTCATCAACTAAATACGGCACATATCTTAACAGACTTCAGAACTTACTGTTTAAGTCCTTCATAGTCATGGACCCAAGCTTTAACTCATAAAATTCCTTGGCCCTTTCTTCATAGTATTGTTCAGACAGAAACTTATTCGTGAAGTACCTTTTAAAGGTACTCCAATTGACCTCTTTTTCTTTGATCCCTTTGACCCTTTTCAAATCTTGCCACCATATATCTGCCTTTCCAGAAAGGTTATAGATGGCCATTCTCGCCTTCAGCTGATTTGAATAATTATAAATCTGAAAGTATTTTCTCATCCCAGATAACCAGGATTCTGCCTCTTCTCCTTTTTCAGTTTCTCCATTGAAAGTTGGGGGTTTTATTTTCTTGAACTCCCCAGAAATCTCTTCATAAGGCCTGTATTTTTTCTTCCTTTTATACAACTCAGCCTCACTACTGTCACTAGTAGTGTAATAGCTCTATTGTTCCTTACTTCCTCCTAATGATGAACTGCTATCAGGTTTAGCTAGTTTCATCTTTTCGGACCCTTTTTGATGGCTAGCTTCTTCAGATTCAGACATTCTATTTTTCCCTTCAGTCTGAAATTTCTCTATCAGAATTTGATTTAACTCCTCTTGAGTCTTCATAATTCTTTCATTATCCTTCTTGACTGATTCTATTTCAGTCTTTAAACTCTTTATGGTCTACATCAACTCTGAGGAGTGAGCAGTTACCTCCTCAATCACAGGCTATCTGGACATCTGTTTGGTCTCAGTGTTTGGAGATTCCTCCTCAGCATATTCTCCTAAGTTCTCCATACTTGCCTATTAGATTCAGAAAAAGTAATTTTCTGCCTTTCACATAAAACAAAATACAGGTTAGTATATTATTTTTACCATTCTGCAGAAAGTAATTGGGCCACATCAAGGCCTAGTGTTTGAACCATGCTCTGATACCACATGTCAAAACCCCAGAATTTTCAAAAAATTTAAAATTTTTAAATCTACAAAATATTAAAGTTAAACAGATTAACTAACATTAATTAGTTATATGTTAACAACTTGCTATTGAATTTATCAGTTAGCATGTTTAGTTAATGAACATATATTTTTCAGCTTACTGACTTTTGTTCCTTTTGTGACCATAAGGTGAACTGTCATGCATAAATGGGCTTACTTAGCTTTCGAGCTAACGCAACGGTTTCCGCTTTTCTTACAGATGTACAGGTAAGAAGTTGTGGCGCTGCAATTCGTAATTCTAGAGTATTTATTATATGTTCGTCATAAGCGAAAAGGTTTGAAGAAAGAGACAAAACATTCAACTTAAGTTAAGGTATATTCAACTAATTTCTTGCTAGCAGAAGTACATGTTCTTCTTACTGATATGTCATTTTCTCTAGTCTATTACAGTTGCAATTTATGTACAATTATCTTGTCAATTCCTTAAGAATCACAGTAGAGAAATAGAGTTATAATATCTATAATAAGGATTTAAACATATACAAGCAATTCGAGTTAAGTGAAGAATGATAAAATACTTCTTGTATTACTACAGGGTTTTTGGCCTATTTAATTATTTTCTGCCAAGTCTTCACTTATTACTGAGGTTATCACCTGAAGTAAAACCATCCTCTTCCATGGTAATTTATTACTTCCTTATCCTATGTGTCTTGTACTACAAGTAATATTTTAACATTGGTAAATAACTCATTCAAAATATAAGTAGAAAGAAAAATAACCTAGCTTCCTACTATCATGCTTTCCTTTATAAATTTTTAAACTAGGTTATCAATTAAAGGAAAATAATTAGCTTATAACAACCAAAGTCATTAACTAGTCTTATTACAATTATCAAGCCTTGAGCTTGGATTTAACTATAATACTATCCGCTTCAGTACAATTTTTACACTATTGAAGAGTTATTACTTCAATATAAAGGATGGTTCCAAGGTTAGGGACAAATTCATATGATGACCCTAATATTTTATAGCTTACATTATTCAAAACCAAGGTCTTTATGCTAATACTCTTTTTACTTGATAAGGGACTTAAAACATCTTGCATCATAAGGGAAAATTTTATAATAACTTGAGTGCCAAGATTCACTTCATAAATTGTAATATATAATACTATAAACTACCCTCCAAATGAGTATAAACTATAAAAATCAAGGTTAAGATTTTTATCGAATACCTCCCAAACATCGAGTTCATAATTCTATGATATCATTACACCATTTACTTATGATTTTCATGGTTTGACATAATAGTGGAGAGTAATGAAACCATCAGTTGCATGCAGCATAGGTTATGGTTCTCGCTCAACGACTTGGGATAAACTTTATGCAACGAATGATTTGGGAAATGATTCCTCCCTCGAGACGTTGGTTGACTATGCAATGAAACCCACTCTTTGTGAAATATTAAGCCACTGTCGTGGAAACACTCCAGCCATGCACCGTGTGGATATAAGTGTTGTAAGTTAAACCTAAACTCTTATTTCATCCGTCCCTCTCGGCGCTGGTCACTCTGCAACGGTGTTAAGCATTCCTGCATGGTATTTACTCTGTGTAGACTCCTCCTTGTCATTCCTGGTCGTGGCTTGCTCCCTTCATTGCATGCTGGAGTGAAATCCTTCGTTTCTCCATTAATGCTTCTTTAACAGTCTGAGCCGAACCCTTGCCAATGTTTTTCCTTCCTCCGGGGTTTCGCGTGTTGAATCCACAGTCTTAATCTCTATGCAAAGTCGAGAGATTATCTTCTTTTACCTCTTTACAGGTATTACCTACCTTTTCTGTGAGCTGTGACACAGGAGTCGACGCGTGTGCCTCTTCCACGATATAGGTAAAGATTTACATTACAGTTTACTATTTAACTTTTACAACTTAAACTTTCTTTGGATACGGCATACTTATATAGGGTTCAAACTTTGTGAAAAGATGCAGGTTTTTACGACTCTAAGTGCACGGCCAAAGGTAGAAGACTGGGGCAAGCAGGCTTCACTCCTGGTAAGCCTAGTTACAACATGGTCGGTCCCCTTATGGTTTTCAGTTGGAAGTTTTCAAGGGTCGACGTAAAAAGTCTGAATCCCTTGCTGCTTCGTTTTGGCCTTAATACTACTGGTTTTAAGAGTTATTAGGTGAAACCCTTCACACGATGTGAGGGTGTTTATGGCTTAGGCCGTAGTTGTAATTATCAGTTTGTCTTTTATGCTTTTTAATGCTGTAGAGAAAAACTATGCTGTAAGCCTGTTTACGAAGAGGTTAAGACCTTGACTCTTCGTTTTGACTGTACTCTTATTGGTTCAGGGTTTTTCACCCAAGAGTTTATAATATAAATAATTACTGTCTTTCTGCATAATCTGATCTCTTTTTCCATATACAGTTTTAAATTTAATTTATGAAGTGTAACAAGATAGATGCAGGCATTGTGATAGCCTTCCACTGTAAATTTATAAAACGGTCGTAAGCAATTTTAATGTCTTAATTTATAATTAATACTTCCTTGCATATACAGGTATTTATAGGGTCAAACCCTAATTACCGTTTAAGAGATTATTACTGTTTTCTTAATTTGTTACTGTGTATTACCTACAAATTTTATATGTATCTTTGTTTATCTTATTACTTTTACTCATAGTTTATGATCTGTGTAGGAAATAAATAATATACAGGCTTAGAACAACCTTATAGTATTGTCTTATAATGTGGCTGCAAGTAATTTGTTGTCTTATCTTTATAATTATTTGTTATTTGCAAAACTGGATATTGTAGGGTTAAACCCTAATTTTTACAGTTTTGAGCAAAATACTATTTCTTATTTTGATATTAAATATAATCATACTACTTCTATTGTATCTGTGCATAAATAAAATATTATTACCTATTGATTAAGCTCATTGTACGAGCGGTTCTGTTGTTTACTTTTATTTTAAAATATGCAACTGAGTTATTTTATTTTAAAATTCTTTTATAAGGTTACAGTCAGGTGAAATTCCTAGATTATACTATGGTTTGCTTATTATGAAAATCTTTGTTAAGTAATATATATATATAGGGTTTATACCCTTAACCATATAGGTTCTTATACTTGGTGTTTAATTATTTTAACTAAATATCTTGTAAAAATCTAGTCGACTGTAGAATAGGGTAATTTTATCTCAGATTGTAATATAATAATATTTATTATTTCTTAAGTTTAATTTGGATAAATATTATTAATATATTAGTAATTACTACAACAAAATATTAATCCTATTTTAATTTGGGTAATAGATTTTCCATCTATTTAACCTTGTTTATTTCTATAATAATTTCAAATAATATGTATTATTTGATTCCTTTATAGTTTATACTATTCTATCTATATTCTACTGAAATTAGTTTATTTTTCTTAATTTATAAAGTTGCTTATGAATTTACTGTATGTACAAGCATTAACATGATTCTATTCAGAAATAACGAATGAAAACTCTGTGACCTATTCAAACCTAATCTAAAATAAAAGAAATTAATTAATAAATATTGGAAAACAAAATAAACCTTTATAACCTCCAGTTTGGAATAGTTGACAGTAATATTTAACATTACATAACTGGTTCTTGTTTGAGTTTATTTTTAGTAATGAAGTTATCCGAAAACATGGAATGGAACTATAAAGTAAACAGTATGAAATTCTAGTCTAACTTCTAATATCTATTCTTACTAATTAATCTAATGGAAACAACAATACAGTACTAGGAATAGTTTTTAAGACTGTAGGAAAATAACTTATGAATTTATGAAAACATTTATAGTAACTGCAACTAAAGTAGGAAACTCGGTTCAGAAGAATACTACTTCTCAACACCGAGATACTGTGCTGGAGTACGATCTGGTGATCCTAGATGTGGAAAAATACAGTAACTAATCACAGATTTAACTACTGATATTCTGAGATACTAACTTTACTGAAACTACTAACTCCTCTCACATATAAAATAAACATAACATGCATCCATTCATATTCAGTAAACTGAAAGAAACAATTGACAGAACCTGTTTTAGGCTGTGGACAACAACAGCAATGGGAGGCCGTTCCTCCCTACCAACTCCTGGAGAGCGCTCAGACAGTGACTTCTCAGGACCACCGAGTTTGCTCTGGTCTCCCTGGCTGGAACTAGGTGCAGCAATGTCAGATACCGGTCTTCAAACTCCGTATGAATACAGAACTTATCAGCAAGTCCTCCCAGCTAAAGCTGTAAATAAAATCAAGTTACTGCAGCAATCCACTCAGAACACTTCCTTACTATTTTTCCCTCTTTCCTCAATGAAATTCCTGAATAACATTCACCTGAATGAATTCTCTCTGGAATAAAATCTGAGCAGCCTCAGCTCTCTTCATTGAGTACTTTTAAAAGATTGCTTAGGTCTTTGTTGGGTTAACTGTCATTTAATGAGCCACTTGCTCTGATTCCACTTTCTTGGGGAATCATGACCCCAAATATAGGGAAGTTGCCACCTGCAACTTAGGAAGTGTTTGAGGATGCTGCCACTTGTCCTTTTTCCTTTCCACCTAGTTCCATCCACCAGTTTGACCAGCAACCTTTTTTAACAGCTCTCCCATGCTGTTATCTCCATAATTTATTTATTAATAATAAAATATTCTGAATTACACTCCATTACTGTTGACTCTGCTAAGTCATCAATCCCTACTTAGGATTAAGTTTAACATAATGTCTCAGAAATATAATAAAACAAATTACATAATTTTACAAAATTGGGGTATGTGACAACAGCTCCATCTTAATCCCTGAGTCTTTGCATATCTCTTTGAATTCATTTGATGTGAATTCTCCACCATTATCTGATCAAAAGTTCTTGATATTCTTTTCAGTGTGGTTTTCGATCAAGGCTTTGAATTCCTTGAACATGTTGAATACTTCATCTTTGTTCTTCATAAAGTAAATCCATGTCTTCCTAGAAAAGTCATCAATAAAAAAAACATAGTATACGTACCCGCTTAGTGAACTTGATTACATTGGTCCACATACATCGGAGTGGATGATTTCCAAGATTCATTTTTCTTTGCTCTCACTACTTGGAAATGTATTCTTTTTGTTCTTTCCTTTCACACATGCTTTGCAAACCCCATCGTGTTTTGCTTGAATTTCTGAAAGACGTTCAACAGCTTTGCTTGCAAATGGTAGTGCTCTATAATGCACATGTGCAAGCCTTCTATGCCAAAGTTCATTTGGATCTATTCTGTCATGGACCAAGGCTTGTTCTGGATGGCCCTTTAATTTGTACAATCCTCCTTCTTGTTCTCCAATCACTACTGCATCATTGATAGTTCTTCCTTTTGGCCACATGATGCCTTGACCATCTATAAATGCAGCCCTCATTCCTTTTGCATCTAATGGAGATATGGAGAGAAGGTTCTTCTTTAGTACTTGTACGAACAATACTTCCTTCATTGTCATAGACTTTCATGAGTCTAGCTTGTAGGAGAATTCCCCACTAACTTTTATTGGATACTGGTAGTCATCTCCTAGCTTCAGCTTGTGAGGTGATTCATGTTCTAAAAGTTTCACAAAGGATTCCTTGAATCCAGTCATATGCTTGGAATCCCCACTGTCTATAAGCCAATCATTGCTTCCATGAGTAATGTTTCCTGTAAGAGCAGAAATCAAAACATATTCTTCATCACTCGAAGATTCTTCAATTTCATATCTGGTTCTCTTTTTAGAAGGCTCATCATCATCTGCAGCGTGAGCATGATGTATTCTCTTGTTTCCCTTCTTCTTATGAGAGTTAATTTTGTTTCTTGGACAGTATTTTTCAAAGTGTCATCTTTCATCACATCTATAGCATCTTAATTTAGATAGGTCCTTTCGAATGTTATCTTTATGGTGAAAGTTCTTACCTCTGGAGTGATGAGAGTTTCTTCTGCCTTTATTGGAGTGAACTATGAGAACTTGATCTTCACTTCCCATTTTTTATTCTCGAGATGCTATCTGAGCTTCTTCTTGAGATAATTCTTCCCATAGTTTTCTGAAATTGACTAACTTATTTCTGGCACATATTCCTTGAATAAAGGAGTCACGTGATCTAGGGAGACCATTCAAGGTGGTCATCACAATCTCTGCATTTTCCACTTCTTCATCTACTACTTCCAACTGTTCCTTGATCTGAGAGACCCTTGTAAAGTAAGACTGGATGGTATCTGCATTCTAGATCTTTACATTCTTCAGTTGGTTTCTCATAGTCATCTTTTGGTTTATG
Organism: Pseudotsuga menziesii; assembly: GCA_001517045.1. Lineage (NCBI taxonomy): Eukaryota > Viridiplantae > Streptophyta > Pinopsida > Pinales > Pinaceae > Pseudotsuga > Pseudotsuga menziesii. Next base: position 620,874 of record LPNX011031584.1, on the reverse strand, counting down.
TTCTTCCCTTCAAACAATTTGGTTAGGGCATCAAACATAGCTTTAGCTATCTTGGGGGAGGAAACCTGTGGTATGAGATGATTCTTAATAGAATTAGCAATGATCCTCTATGCCATAACCAACTTCTTCTTATGTAAGGCCTTTGTCTCATCTCCCTCTGGAACTGGAACCTCCTCACTGATATAGGAGTCCAACTCATTTTCTTCCAGGACCAGGGAGATCCTATACTTCCAGGCTTGGAATTTATTAGCTCCCTCAAGCTTTTCATCAAGATTGGTATGATGAGACATCTTAACTGAGAACCTCAAATGCAAATACAAAATATTTAGATCTTACCAGGTCAAGATGTTGGATCTAGATTTGGAGCTGAAATCCTGCAGTGCTGGTTCAGGAGCAGATTAGAGTTTTCCTTTTCCGAAGTTCTGTCCAACCAAATGCTTTGATTTTGATCCCTACCTTAGATTTTGAGGAGGAGATCAATCCAGGCCCGGGCTCAATGAAAAATTCCACTTCTGTGAAAAGCCCTAATTTTCGGCAGCAGCGTCGGGTCCAAAACTGAAAAACCTCAGAATTGGATTCTGCTTCGACAGAAAGATGCGCCCTCGGGAGGAGATTTATTCCAACCTTCTTTTGCTGAAAATATATGGAGAGAGATCCACAAAGTAGGAATCCCTAGTTCCCGCATCTACACAGTGTCTTCTTCTCAGGTTAGCTCTGATACCATGTTAGATTTTTAACATTAAGCTAGCATAACATTAGGATATTTAATTGAGAGAACAACAAGCACAGTAATCAAACACAACAGACGATGAACACAGTGTTTTTCTCGGGGAAACCATAAATGGAGAAAACCCCACAACTTCCTCAGAGATAGAATCAACACCAAAAGTAAAACCCCAAAATAGTAAGATGGTATCCCGACAGTAGTAACCTCTTTCCTCCTTGCCCCGGTGTCTTTATCTTCCTCAGCGATGCACTACAACTGAGTGTGAGTGACTGTGTGATAAATAAAGAGACTAGCTCTCTATTTATACTAATTCTCAACTTGACTAAATCCAACTAGGGATGACTTCACTAGGTGAGTCTAATAACCCTAGTGCCGCGGAACTACGCGGACTTTAACCCTTGATCAATAGGAGGGTTACCCACAATGACTTGACATGACTTGCTTACATTATAGAACCTCCCGATAGGAACATTGGGGCATGGCATGACTCAAGTACATCCCGAAATAAACATCGGGTTACAATATATAAGAAATACAAGTGAATACATTCTGAAGTTAAAATTACATCAACACAGAGATGCACAGTGGTTCTGGACAGAGGCAACAAGCATCAGGTTCCGGGAAAAATAAGTGAAAGTTAGAGTTTTGATGTGTTAGTCCAGTACAAATATGTATTTTTATGTACAATCCAGAGTTAGAGTATAGGGGAACAGTATAGGACAAATGTAATTTTGTTTGCACATGTACATCAAAGATGTTTTTGATACATGTACATTGACAGGACATATAAGGGCCTTCTATTTTTGTATTATAACTTTCATGATATAAAAAAATATTTCATATCAAGGCTCTTGAGATCTTCATGGTTCGGTATTTTAAGTGTGATTATACATGTGTGTCCGAGAATGTTTCTATGTGTAATGTTCCCAATTTTTTATAGATTTTACGATTGCATGGAGACATCAGTTATAAATTTGAGAACAATGCACAATTACAATATTACATAAGGACAAAAATGTACATTTCAATTGTTTTTTACCACGATCCAATTGCATATACAATGTTAAATTATATTCACAAAGATGGAACATTCTTAATACACATAAGCACCCAACACAGCTAAGCAACTGATCCAACTAAGTGGAATACAAAAGCACCTTACCCACATAACAACCTAACAAACTTTTAAAGGATGCATGAAGTTTAAACACCTAAGAGATGCACCTGTGTGGTCCACATAAATGAAATTAGCGTTTGGCATGATTTCTTTCATATAATGAATACATGGGATACACATCTAACCTAAAAGTACCTTATTATTATAAGGTTGATTGAAAATAATGGTTATTATATTATCCTACACATTATGTATATCCTGCACATTATTTTATCATTTTGTTAATGTACATGGCATTTCACGAATGGCCTCGAGGAACAACTTTGGAAGAGACGAAAATTATGTGTGGTTTTATTATAGTTTAAATCGATTGGAGAAGTACTATTCTTAATCTTGTTTTATAAATTTATGTTTATAGAGTATTATTTGAAACATTCGTAGTGTGAATATATATATTTTGTAATAATGGCGTATTAGGTTGGCCACTTGTTTCTAAACATAAACATGTTCTATTACATAGTTATTGACATAATGGAATTGTCTCCTCTTGCATTTCATCATACAAATGCTCACATCTCTTGGATGACTAAGCTAAATTAATATGGGAAACAACCTTCTTTTGAATTTCCAGTCTCATGAAAGATATGAGATCCAAATATCAATTCACCTCCACATAGATATTGACAACTCCTTTTGCCTTGATTAAAACACAAACAGAGAATATTTCTTGCTTGACAATGATGGGAAATAAGTCAAGTTCAACACCTCACAACAAGTAACAGAATTATCAATAGCGACACATGGAATAATCATTTGCAACAAGTATTTTTTCAAGAGGGGAATATCTACAATCACCTTCATGATGACCCCTATGTGCAAAAATTGGGCATTCACTTACTGAGCAAAACCCTAGTTTCCAAAATTGACCAAAAAATTATCCCTTGTCTATGGACCCAGAGTAGAGGGCCACCCCTAACACTATCCCAATGTCCTGGATCCAACAAAGTTGACGGTTCATCGATCTGAGAAATGGCCATAATTTTATCGCACGTTAAATCCCACCTCCTACGGGCTTTCAAGGACACCTATTGAATCCTTACTCGGGGCATACAATGGAAAACATGCATAAAAATGGGCTTTTGGTATTTCATGTAAGCATGTTTAGGCATGTTCCATATGGGAATGCTAGCTACATGTTGATGGTCAAGAAATATGCGAAGTTGAACCCCATGTGCAAAAATTTGACATTCCCTTACTGAGCAAAACCCTAGTTTCCAAAATTGACCAAAAAAATGATCCCTTGTCAATGGACCCAAATTATAGGGCCTCCCATAGCACTATCCCAATGTTCTAAATCCAACAGAGTTAATGGTTCATCGATCTGAGTAACGGTCCTCATTCTATGGCACGTTGAATCCCACCTCCTACAGGCTTTTAGGGACACTTATTAAATCCCTACCCGGTACATAGAATGGAAACCATGCATAAAAATGGGCTTATGGTGGGTCATGCAAGTTTGTTTAGGTAGGTTCCATGTGGGAACAATAGCCATACATTCACGTGATGAATTCACAAAGATGACCCCTATGTGCAAAAATTGGACATTCCCTTACTGAGCAGAACCCTAGTTTCCAAAATTGACCAAAAACATGATCCCTTGTCCATAGACCCAGAGTAAAGTACCACCCCTAGAACTATCCCTATGTCTTGAATCCTATGGATTTAACAGTTCCTCGATCTGAGAAACGCCCATCATTCTATCGCATGTTGAATCCCACCTCCTATAGGCTTCCAAGGACACCTGTTGAATCCCTACCTGGGGCATAGAATGGAAATCGTGCATCAAAACAGGATTCCAGTGGGTCATGCAAGTGTGTTTAGGTAGGTTCCATGCGGGAACTCTAGCCACATGTTCAGGGTCGAGGAATTTGCAAATCTCTCCCCTATGTGCAAAAATTGGACATTCCCTTACTGAGCAAAACTCTAGTTTCCAAAATTGACCGAGAAAATGATCCCTTGTACATGGACCCAGAGTAGAGGGACTCTCCTAGCACTATCCCAATGTCCTGAATCCAACGGAGTCGATGATTCTTTGATCCGAGCAACGCCCATCATTCTATCACACATTGATTCCCACCTCGTACAGGATTTCAGGGACACCTGTTGAATCCTTACCTGGGGCATAGAATGGAAACCATGCATCAAAATGGGAATTTGGTGGGTCATGCAAGCGTTTTTAGTAATCTTCCATGTGGGAAAGCTAGCCACATGTTCACGGTCGAGCAGTATGCAAATTTAATCCCCATGTGCAAAAATTTGACATTCCCTTATTGAGGAAAACCCTAGTTTCCAAAATTGACCAAAAAAATGATCCCTTGTCCATAGACTTAGATTAGAGGGCCTCTCATAGAACTATACCAATGTCCTAAATCCAACAGATTATATGGTTCTTCAATCTGAGCAACGGTCATCATTCTATGGCACGTTGAAGCCCACCTCCTACACGCTTTCAGGGACACCTGTTGAATCCATACCCGGTGCATAGAATGGAAACTGTGCATAAAAATGGGATTTGGGTGGGTCATACAAGCGTGATTAGGAAGGTTCTCTATGGGAATGCTAGACACATGTTCATGGTCGAGGAATTTGCAAAGTTACCCCCTATGTGCAAAAATTGGACATTCCCTTACTGAGCAAAACCCTAGTTTCGAAAATTGACAAAAAAAATGATCCCTTGTCCATGGACCCAGAGTAGAGGGCCACCCGTCACACTATCCCGATGTCCTGAATCCAACAGAGTTGACAGTTCGTTGATCCAAGAAACTTCCATCATTCTATCGCACATTGAATCCCACCTCCTACACGGTTTCAGGGACACTTGTTGAATCCCTAACCGGGGCATAGAATGGAAACCATGCATCAAAACAAGGTTCTGGTGGGTCATGAAAGCATGTTTAGGTAGGTTCCATGTTGGAACAATAGCCACACATTCATGGTTGTGGAATATGTGAAGTTGACCCCTATGTGCAAAAATTTGACATTCCCTTACTGAGAAAACTATGGTTTCTATGCTTTAGAATGCAAAATATGGTTTACGGTGCAAACTTGAGTTAATAGGACTGGATATAGGGTTTTTAAGCTAGAATTGGAAATGGTTATTAGGCTAGGATTACCACTCCTTAATGTCACATCTCCCATGGAGAAACAAATTATCGGAGTCAAGGAGATAATTATCAGATTCAGGGAGATGTCCTTGTATGATCAACTTCAAGATTCAAGGCAAATGCAATTGGCATATCCCAAATAGACTGGTAGATAATGGTATTGGGCTATAAGGAATGATTCATGTAAGTATCAATAAAATACAACAAATCCATGATGAAGCTCAAGTGCAATTTATCAATTTGTCTATTGAATTTATCAATCTTTCAAGTGCTCAATCTATCAAGCTGTAAGTAATCAATGAGACCATGAAACCAAAATATCTGACTACCACATACCTAAATACCTAACGGTGGTCATTCAACTAGACCATCGGGATCACCTCTAATAGCAACGGTATCCTTTAGCCTCTCGTGCTCGAAGTAAGGAAACAAGTAAATCGTGACTTTGATGATTTCTTGTTTGCCATTGTTTGCAGCTGGAGGTTTGTGCCAATAACTAAGTTTGTATAATGGTATAAAATTTGACCTGGTCTATAATATTCAAATACATAACCTTTTTTCCTTCATGCGTGGGAAACCTGTGTCAAATATTCTCCTTTGATAACCATTGACCCAATTGGAAAATCGTTGCCCTCAGAGTCGCTTAATGAGACAATGAGGGTATGCTTCCCATCCAAGAAACATGCCATCCAGTAGTTAGTGTTCCATTCATTTCCTCTAGATTCAACCACTATGTATATGTTCCCTGCATAAAATAAATGGCAGACCTAGGAGTCACCTAACTAAACACAACTAGTCATCAAACATTTCAAAGCTATCAACATAATAGTCGAACCTAGTTGTATGAGATCTGAAATGTGGTCATAGTCATGTGAAATACTCGAATGGACCTTCTTAAACTGGGATAATTCTGTAGTTATTTTTTGACCAATGGGGAGTGATAGACGATCCCAGTTGTCAACCCAATCTTTTGATTCATAGTTGTCAAATTCACCACTGCTACATGGATAACAAAAGCAAGAGAGTTTTCCTGTCCACATTTCAACTATAGGATTGTCTGACGTCCTAACTGAATGGAATGCATGATTTCCTTGGATGGTATTACACTCGTATAGGTGTGATCTATATACATCGACCAACTCCCAAAAAAATCTATGTACATGTGTTTTTTGAGATGATTGGTCTTATTGCCTTCTAGCTCCCTGCCCCATCACTGAAGAGCACCATGCAACAATGGTATTTGCATCTCGGATGAGTGAAATAGTTGTGAATTTAATCTCTTCCCTACGTAATGCATTCTTGATGCATGCACCAGCTCCATCATGTTCCCATTTTCTATGTCTGATCTTAAAATAGTTCCAAATATGTTGCGCCTTGTGCCTCTTATGGAGAATACACAACCATTGGAAGACACGATAATTTTTTAATTGCCCCGCACAACCATCAGACCAAATCCAATGTTGTCACGTTTGTATATAGTTATCCTCCAAGTGTTTGTAGAACAATTGAAAGATGTGTCGTACAAAATCCAATTCATGACACCTTTCATCACTTATGTAAAAGTGATACTCCTTCAATATAACCCTTTTCTCTTCAGTACTATCTGCCCCATGTCTTTAGGTGATATGGACCATTATGATGACATGGTCTAAGTGACAATATTGAATCTGAATCTTTTTCTGTGGTTGAAGAGTGTATTTTTCCACAAAATCGACCACCAATAATATAGTTCCAATAGGAAATGTATCCCTGCACATTCTAAATTTCTCATCATCCCAACGAGCCACATGTACGTTCTTTATATACTGTTGTGTCTTTTCAAAGAATTCCTCCATGAAGTTGCATACCACTACCTGGTATATCAACAATAAATATGTATAGATCAATAGGTTGTTACATATATGAAGTAGCAATAGATGAAGAAAAAAATAATATTCAAGAACTCATTACTAACCTGAGAGGTGACCAATTATATATATTTTCTTTCATTCCCTCCGCTGATATCATATGTGACATATTTGAATCACTACAAGTTCACTTCATGTCTCCCAAGTTCATGCTCATCGGTGACATGTATGCATTTGTCCAAAAATTCCATTCCACCACACCTTGGGCATGTCTCGTCTACGCAAGGCCTTTGATAAAATGTGCAACCTTCTGTCCTTCTACACAAAATTCTATGGATAAAGTCTCTAGATGATGTCGATGGAAATGTAGTTGAGCATTCCTGCACAAGATTGTTATGCAAAAGACGCAATATATGTATATATGTGTCATAATAATAACTGTACTCAATGTGATATCAACTGCAACGTGTGTTATGAGTTGTGTTTATTTTAACATACCATGGTTTGCATTTCTCTAAGGATATTTCGCCTAAGTTAAGTTCATTATGTTCATGCCTAAATCTCTGATATAATTATGTTTGTGTCATGTCAATAAAATTTTTAGTGTGGGGATCACGATCCCTTGAACACCTTCTCAATTTTAGTACATCTTTTTGGTTAGATGAAGGTCTACTATTGCCATGCCAAAACTCCTGCACCAGTCCCTTTATCACATCAATGAGCTTCATATCGGAGCGTGGAAACCTTCCAATGAAGGAACACACATTTGTTTCACTAGAGTCAAGTTTTTCTCTTCTAGAACAATACCTACGGAGTGCTTTGATATCCAATCCTACAAGTTTGGATGTAGGCTTAAGAAGGAGAAGGTCACTAGTGCTTTTGTTCATGATTGATTGTGACAACACATGATGAGCTGCATTGCGATCCTTTGAACGAGATTTCTTTCCAATAGTATTGAATGCATCTACTAAACTTTTGACAACATAAGAACTTGGTTAAGAATTGTTTATCATCTTTATCCTAAATTGTTTCCTAACAACAGTCATAGACCTAGATTTTAAAAACAATATAAATAATCTACATTTATGTCCATCACATTTAGAATTAAAATAGTTGACAAGTATATGTTGAGATTGATATGCAATACTACGTCTAGACAGCGTATCTTCAAGAGAACCAATGAGACTTTCATCGATCTGTATACGTTTTGGAGTTCTTCGGCGTGAAGTTGCTAATGGAGGTAGGGAGGTTGGAACTGCACCCTGTACCATATCACCCGGTCAGTCTGGCGTTTGAACATAAGCTTCATGTCCTCCTGTGTATTCTGGATGGTTAGACGGTGGTAATTTGAAATCCTCCTAGGTGGTCTAAACAACATTGTCTTCTTCAAGCATGCGTTCAGCATTCAATGTCTCTCTAGCTTCGTCACTTGTATACCCACATTCACTTAAACCTACAAAGGTTTCAGGTGGCCTTGATGTGCACCTACGTTTTACTCCTTGATCAATGCCATGCAGTGCTTGTTCTTCTACTAGTACGGAGACCGAAGGCCCCTCGAGCAAATGCTTTTGTATTTCTTGATGTGGGTTGGTAGGAAGAACTATGTCATGCTCAACAACCGGAATTGGTTGAGTGTCCATAAAGCATCTTCGATTGGTCATGTGGTTTCTTTTCTTCTCTCTAATTTCTTCAACGATTTCATTGGGTATGCTCTTCCTTACTGATTTTATTCCTTGATTGCGTTAGTTTCCCATCACCATAATGATCAATGATATATATGGTTTCCTTTGCTAGCTCCTCAATGGAACTCTTCAATGGGAGACTACCCAAGCTTGGTTTCTTTCTTGTTCAATTGTGTATAGATACTCAAGTTAGGGGGGAGATTGGGAAGAATGTTGCCTTTGCTAGCTCCTCAATTGCAAGAGAAATAATGGTAGAGATGCTCTATGGTGCTTCCCAATGGGAAATACACAAGCTTGGTTTGTTTCTTGCTCAATTGTGTCTACATACTCCACCACAATGACCAAGTTAATGTTTCATTTGCTAGCTCCTCAATTACAAGAAAAACAATGGTGGAGATGCTCTATGGTGCTCCTTGCTCAATTAATGGTTTCTTTCTTGCTCAATTAATTCTTTTTTTATTTCTCCTCAATGCATACCATGCTCCAAGCAATACTTAGACACTCATGGTGGAGATGCTTGATGTCAAAAAAAAATTGTGTGTTAATATGGTGAACAAGAGAATGTTCACGCACTGTCTGCAACCTAAAATTGCAGGTTGACTGTCAAACCTGTGTGAAATGTGTTAGAGTGTTTCTCAGACAGGGACTACTATTGTTTATAGTGAGACAAAATGTGCACGCGTTATTGTTAACAAAAACAGGGGCACGTTTTGACCACATAAAATGAGTGCGCATTTTACTCTAATAGAATTTTGGAGCATATAAGAAGGTAGTTGCACGGCTAAGGGATCATTCAAGGTTTAGGGGGAATTAACAAGCACTCCCTTAGTCTTTACACCTTAACACCCCCCCTCTCTTCAATCTAACTATATTCTTTTACAACTCAAGGGATGTGTGTGTGAGAAAAAGATAGATTAAGGGGTGTTAGTAATAAGGGGATACATGGGGATGTGTGTGTGTGTGTGTGTGTGTGTGAGAGAGAGAGAGAGAGAGAGAGAGAGAGAGAGGTTAAGGGGGTGTTAGTTGTAAGGGGAGACATAGGGATGTGTGTATGTGTGTCATGGAGATAGGTTAGGGGGTGCTAGCGGTAAGGGGAGACAGAGGTATCTGTGTGTGTGTGTTCAAGAGAGATAGATTAGGGGGTGCTAGTGGTAAGGGGAGACATAGGGATG
>LPNX011031584.1:586066-607910 GCA_001517045.1 Pseudotsuga menziesii | reverse complement strand
GAGGAGGGGGGCTTAGAGGTAGGGAGAGGTGGAGGGGTGTTAGTAGGCATTAGGGGGAAGAGGGGAGTGGGGTGGGGACATAAAATAATCTAGTATTGGTATAAATTACAAAACAAAAATCATTGTAGTAGTTGAAAATGCGCACTCATTATGATTCATTAAAACGCTCTCCCATTTTGAATAACATGCACACGTTATTGTTCATTATAACGAGCACACGTTTTGGTTAAATTCAAAATGTATTCGCTCCCCAAGCCTCCACCCATTGTTGCATGGAATTCTTATGCCTATGTGTTTGCTTCGTACTTTTCTTCAGATTCAACATGCCTATGCCTTGGAGTATGATAAACCATGGATAATTCAGCATTATATCCAAATTTTGTTATAGTCGTTTGTTATAGTATGCTCCACACCTCCATTTTTTATGAAATTTTAGAAACAAATATGGTTTTTTTTGTAGATTCCATATATGTAAATCTTAACAAGAATATATAATTTTTTCTATTTTTTTCTTATTTATCTTATGTCATCAATCCTCAACTCAAAAAACACACTATTAGTATTTCGTCCATATCACTTTCGTTTCTCAACCCATTTAAAAAAAATTGTATGGTGCACTAAAGAACACCGACCTCTACATGCTATAAGAAACCCATTTCCAAATAGTTGCATTAAGACATTCAAATTCCACACCCACAATTGACATACCATTTTCGAGGTTTGATCTCTTAAAAATTTAAAAAAATTTAAAAATATTATTTTTATTATTGTAAAAATAGCCGTGCACTAATACTATATGTTCTCTATATGTCTACCGGTTTTCTTAAGTTTATTCCATCATTTAGTCACTCAAAGGTTGTACCCACGAAAACATATACCTTATAATTTGTCCCAAAAATAATAAAGTTCCCGTTAAAATATCTAAATTTAGATAGTTAACTACATTTTCAATAGAAAATAATTATATATTTGGAAACATCATTCAATATCCTACATTTCTTGTTTTTCACTCACCACAAGATTCATTGTGTAAGTGTCTCAAAATATCCATGCAAGTTGATGGATGCTTGTTTTTTCAATTTTCTATTGCATCTAACGCGTCAAAAGAGACCCTCATCAACATGCACACACCCTTAAGTACTTTTGATGTTGCAGTAACCAACCTTTTATTAGATGTCATTTTACTGACAATTGCTGTCATAATAGATATTCTAACAACTCTATGGTCCTTTGTGTGTGTTTTATTGCTAATCAAGTGATATGATGACCTGAAATTACTAACCACTGTATCCAATACCTTTATGTTATCACTCTGGTTGACACCAAGAAAAGATAGTATAGGTTTCATCTCCTTTTGTTGCAATAAGCATGTGAGAAGTTGGGCTTGAGCAACTAAAGATTTGGGAGAAAAATATTCTTGATACATTTTACTTGTATGGTCTCGAATAGTGTGTTCAGCTATCTTCTCCCCAACATCAATTCTACTATGAAGAGATGAAGGAAGGCTTGTTGGTATCTTCCTCAGTAAATTGTGTCTATTACTTGATTCTCCCTCTTCACCAAAACCATTACATCTTCCATCTTGCATTTGTGTATCTTTATTTTTGAATTCTATATCCATGATGTTTGGTTGGCCTTCAAGATTTGCTTGTTGCTGCTTATGATTCCCTATTCTTCATTTTGCATTCCTTTCTTCCTCAACAAAACAAGGACATTTGTGAGCTGATTTTTTTTGCTCCTGGATTGGCTCCCCATCTTTGCACAATCTTCTAGTGCTTATCCTATGTTCACATTATATATATCCAAGTTTTAACATTAAATAAAATCTTGAACCATCGATGTTAAAGTATAATTGATTATTGAATCAACACAATATATTTATAGTAAATGAAACCAAAGAACACCAAGTTTACAATGTTCATACTACAATGTGATGTAAGGATATTTCAAAAACACATTGCCAATAGTAAACATTTTTTGTATGAACACTAAAAAAATTATAATGTTGTGAATGGTTTCTTTTTACCATCAATTGTAGCACCTTCACATTCCAATGTCATGTGAATTTTCATGAACAAGAAAAAAAGAATGAATACTTTTTTCTCCACATGTAAAAACATGATTATTTAGAAACATCAATAATCTTTTCCAATTTCATGTGATTTTTCATGAACAAGAAAAAACAAGAATGAATGCTTTTCTCTCCACATATAATAACATGATTATCTAGAATTTCATCAATAATCTTTTCCAATTTCATGTGATTTCTCATGAACAAGAAAAAAAAAAAAGGAATGAATACTTTTTCCTCCACATGTAACAACATGATTATTTAGAAACATCAGTAATATTTTCCTGCATTAGTAATGACCTCTTTATCATACTAGGCAACTTTTGCTTGGCCATGCAACCTGTACTTTCTATCAACTTGTGACATATTATTCTTCACAAAATTAATAATTACCATTTTTATTGATGAAACCATAATTATCATACTTTGATAACTTTTCCTTATCCACTTACAACATACTAAATTTAACATTTAAAATAAATATTTTTTTTCACTTATAACTACTTCCATTTCCATTAGCTACCTCTTATATTTACAAAGTAATTGTAGCTATATAAAGTTTTATAAAAAGCTTATTAACACATTAATTATAACTTCTTAAGATTAAAAACTTGGTACATTACTCTTCAAATATTATTATATTTAATAATTCAAATAATAATGTATATACTCATAAACAATTATCATATATATATATATATATATATATATATATATATATAACAATTTAAAATAAAAAAGAAAAAATATATGTTTAATAATATAATGAGATGTAAAAAATTATACAATAATATAGTCCTAAAAATATATAAATATATTTTAAAATATAAATAGATCATTATATATTTTTTTTATATAATTAAGATAAAAACATTTTTCTGTTTAACAAAATAATCTTGTTTTTACAAATGTTTTTTAAACAATCTTGGTTTACAAAAACACAAAACATTTTAAAAACAACTAAAAATATATTTTTATGTTAATTAAATGAAAAATTATATAATTTTAGATAGAAGTAATAAATATATTTTGATATTACTAATAAAATAGAAATTATATATATTTATCAGAAAAATAGTATTTTTCTTTTTATTTGTACACATAACATTTTACTCCAATAAGGAAAGTAATAATTTTTTAGATACGTGGCCACCAAAGTATATAGGAAAGAAAATATATATATTTTAAGTATATGATAAAATAATATTTTTCTTTTTATTTGTACACATAACATTTTACTCCAATAAGGAAAGTAATAAATTTTTAGATACCTAGCCACCAAAGTATATAGGAAAGAAAGTATATATATTTTAAGTATATGATAAAATAATGTTTTAAGTATATATTTTTCTTATTTTCATCGCTCATGACATGTCCTCCAATATCTTAGCTAAGGTTTAGGCTTGGGTTGTTTTGCTATATGGGTGGGGACTATTAAACCTTCATAATACCAGTTTTAATGGAGATCTTCATCTTTACAGACATAGAATTTTTTTTTTTTGGTAATAAAATACATTTAAATGTGGTGATTTTAAATATATATTTTATTTTATTGTTTTTCTTATTATAAAATTATATATTTGTAATAAAATACATTTAAATGTGGTGATTTTAAATATATAATTTATTTTATTGTTTTTCTTATTATAAAATTATATATATAAGGTTATTATAAATGTATTAAAAGCGTTAATTATAAAAATGAAAAATAATGTTTAAATTTTTTTTAAATCATTTTAACAATCGCATATTATTTTCAAATTCATAAAAAAAATATTTTATTTAAATTTTTTATATACTAGATTGTTGGGTTTCGGTTTTACATATACTTATAAATTATTATTTATATTAATATTTTAATAATAATTTAAATATATCATAAAACAAAATTTTAAAAATTGTAGAGCAATCTTAAAAGTGTTTATACAAACTCTATTAAAAAAAATTAAAATAAAAAATAAAAATAAATATAGATATGGGGATTGTTGTTTTATGAATACTTATGAATGTGTGAAATAATAATAAATGGCATTAACAAAAAATAAATAAATAAGACAAAATATTTTTTTTAATTAAAAAAAAATACTATATAAAAGCTAATTCAATTCGAAAACTTTTGTTTGACTGCACCATTATCTAATTATTGATGGATTTGTAGATATATGAACATATATTTTTAGTTCATTCATTTTTATAAAATTTCAGTGCCTTAAAAGGAGAAAAAGTGAGACACATTACCATGCTTTTACCCAAATACAAAATGCAATATATTCAGTGCATTTTAAGAATCTTAACTATTTCCATTTTTCGACTATTTCAGTTTTTCTTTCCTCTTTTTCTAACTATAATTCAAACATTGCATTCTTGTTCGGTTTCAATAAATAAACTAGGTTTTCTAGTTCTGTCTTTAGCAAATTAGTGTACCATTGCAATGATGTAGTCAAATGGAAAATTGTTAAAACTTTATAGCAATTTCTATTACTATGATAGGACTTGACATAGGAAATACACCAAAACCTATTTGACGCATGGATTTTGATCTATCGTGATCTACTGATAAATACTTTTAAATAGTATTTGTTATGTCCCCGCCTGAGGGGATATATATGAATCGCTCAAGGCGATTATTCGAAGTAATTTGTTATGTCCCCGCCTAAGGGGATATATATGAATCGCTCAAGGCGATTATTCGAAGTAATTTGTTGCAACTTTAACAAAATCATATAAATTTTCCTATAGTTTGTATTAAATTTTTTTCAGGAATTATTTAAATAATGATTTATCTTGCTTTTTATTGGTTTATATAGGTGACGTAGGCGTGGGACTTTGTGTCCCAAGACCCGGCCGTGGGCTAACGTCAGCAGCATTAACTTTTCATTTTCTGCATTGTTCTGTCCAATGCTCTGATTGCTCTGCCATCTCTGTCACCTGAGACTTGCTCAGAATTACATGCGCCATCTGCAACCATTAGCCATCTCTGCCACCGACTGCCATCTATACTACCATGCACTCAGTCACACACCTGCACGGACCTGCACTTGCCACTTGCCATGGAATATGAGAAATTCTTTGCATGGAATATGAGAAATTCTTTGCACTTCAATCACTTTGGACAGTTCTCAGGCACTAATGATTCCTATTTCCAGTTCGTGCAGTATGCTTCTGATGTTCTATCTATTTGCTTCAATGTCACATCTTGTGACAGATTTTACTGCAGTCACTTCTGCATCTTCTCTTGCATTCTGTCTATTCCCTTATGTGTTTTACATAAATTCTAAGCTTGGGTCGGTCGATCCCATGGTTACTCGATGCTGCTGCCGGCCATTCACAAGGATGCAGGGAATTTTGGTGTTGTTAAGATCAGCTTTGGTGATTGCTTGGCTTGTATCCGGACACTGGATATTAAATAACCTTCTGGGCATTTCTATATGTATCACTTTTCTGAGCCATGTTCGGTTGCCAAATATTAAAATCTGCTCGCTGCTTCTCGTCTGTTTGTTTGTGTACGACATTTTCTGGGTGTTCTTTTCAGAGCGATATTTTGGGGCCAATGTTATGGTTTCAGTTGCCACACAGCAGGCTTCAAATCCAGTTCACACAGTTGCAAACACGTTTAATCTCCCTGGCTTGCAGTTAATAACAAAGAAGTTGGAGCTTCCTGTTAAGCTCGTCTTCCCAAGAAATTTGCTAGGTGGAACGGTGCCGGGAAATACTGCAGTAGAATTAATGATGTTGGGCCTTGGCGACATGGTTTGTATTTTTTTCTCATTCTTATGAAACTTCCTGAAACTTTTCAGACGACAGTGCGTAAGATATTGTTTTATGGTCGGAATTTTGTATGTTTGGTTAATTACTTGCCTCTGAGACGGGAAGAACGCAATGGATACCGGTGGTGGTTTGCAACACCGTTGGATTGGGCTGCGTCCAATGGATTTGTTGAGGTTTCCATTAAATTGCTCAAACTGGACGCGGCCTCTCTCATGAAAGATCTCGCATCTCTCACACGAATCCGTCGCCTGGAAGATCTTTGGGATGATGAGTGTCGTTTCACGGATGCAGCCAAAGCCCGTGGATTCATCGCCAGGGAGCTAATTCTTCATGAATGGCATGTAAATTCCAACTCTGTGATCGAGGCCGGCTACGGCCCTTGGGCTCTCTATACTGTCTAGAGACTGTTGAGGAGAAATCCGCAGCTGGTTTTCGGTGACAAGGAGTTTGGCCTGATGGACATGCTCTATGCAGCTATCAGAGGAAATAGCTCAGAAATATTCAGAGAAATCCTATGTTTCGTTAACGATGATTATCATTCTCGGTGTTTCAGATCGAATAATAATAATAATCATATTGAGTATTGCAGGGGAATGGGTATAGATGTACCGTTTGAAGTTATGAACAAAGCCCTTCATGCTGCGTCGAGAGGAGGAAGCGTGGTGATCTTGAGAGAGTTGGTAAAGCAGTGTAGCGGCCTTCAAAGCCATCATCGTCTCAATGTGGCAATTTGGTGCAAAGATAGCAGAGGTTGAACTGCTTTACATTCTGCTGCTAGTAGAGGCCATCAAACCAACCGATCTGATCTATAACAGTGGTTTGTGTTTTGGATGCAGAGTTAGAGACAGAGGTTGTCAAAAATGCTGAGGGTGAAGAGAGAAGGATGATAGCACCTCAAGAAGATTGCACTCGTATTGCAGATGTAGTGCAGGAAGTTGTAACGAATATGGAAGCTGTTGCAGAGGCGAAATATCGTGTTTTCAAAAAAGCACGTCCTAAATTAGATATGTGTGATAGGGAGCTTGAAGACAAAAGAAACACATAGAGGAACTAGAAGATATTGCTCACTTAAAACAGGCTGAGGAAGATATGTTCCAACTCAAGGTTGATGAAGCAAGACGAGAGGTTGACAGGCTGTAGCGTATTGCCCTCACAAAGTCTGAAAAACAAATTCTGAAAAAGCAGAGGAGGAATATGCTAGTAGATACCTTAAATTTGAAAAAAATCAACTTCAGGAACATTCACGTTTACAGGCTGACCCATTCCAAATGCTCATCCTGTGCAAAATTTTAAATACAAGATTTGCTCAAAAATGTATATAATGTTACCAAGACAGAGCCAAAAAGTAAAACAGATCATTCTGGATTGATTCCTTATACTATGGAGTGAACTCTCATGAAATGTTTATTTGAAAGGAAGACATTTTAGTGGGATTTTAATAAGCATGACCTCAGTGGTCCCTTTTCAGGGTTGTCCAGTTTTTTGAATGGAAGCTGAAACAGAGTATGTATCTTATAAATTTTAAAAACATTTATTAGTGATATTTGATGCAGACAAAAATACATAATTAGATAGCTATGTGGGATATATAACCCTACTTGTGGCTGGAATTTCACATTAACATCTCTGAGCTTTACGTTTTTAGAACTCTTAGCATGCATAGATTTTCATTAATATATAGAATATTGTCCTGATATTTTTAGGGAGCTCTTAATTAATATAGGACACTGAATAAACTAATAATTAGAGAGTCTAGCTAGAGCTCTAAGAGCTTTTGTATAGCATGGTCGGGTAAAGATAACAACTTGCCACGACCCAAGGGGTGAATATCATTTGAACTGCATATTGTCTTTCTTGTGTTGATAAATCTGTTTCTGATATTTAAGAGATGTGATGTAATATGATGTATGTTTGACAATCATCAGACAAAAATACTGGTGCCTTATGGAAGGATGGAGATAAGGACAGGACATTAGATGTTTAATAATTGGCTTTTCTACTATGAGCTTTATTTATGCTTCCAAGGATATTTTCAACAGGGTATCATAAAATGTGGACTTCTAAGTTTAGTTTTTGGCCAAATTTGTTTGGTTTTGGCCAATGTATAAAATTCTAAAATATATTGTTATTCAATAAAGCTAATGTACTAAATATAATTCTCATTTAACATTGTTTTTGGATATAATATTATCTTTATATAAAAAATAATAATTATAATATATATTGTTATTCAATAAAGCGAATAAAAGTTTATTATTATTATTATATTGTGGGATTATAATAAATCAATTTTATATAGTTGGCATCAACTTACACCATATAGTCAGCACTTCCCATATTATTATTTTTATGGAAGGTTTCTTACTTGATAGTGGTTGAGAATTGAGATAGCATTTCAAAATTTCCTTGAAATTGATGCATAATTTTTCATCCCTAATTACAATAGCTATTAACATTGGCGGGGACAATGCCACCACGTGGCTCTTGTTTGTTTATAAATGTACTAACAACAAATATTCTAACATATTGCAAGTGTTCATTTTCTTAATCAAATATTCTAAGGAGAAAAGAGGGAAAATGCATACAAAACAAGGAACCTATTTTTTTTCAGATGGAAAGATCCATGAGAAACCCAGCAATACTTCCCCACATTCGTGGATGGTAGAGGTGGTAAACCGTCGGCCATCCTAGCAGAAGGCCTAACCCCAGAGGACTCAAGGCTCGAACCCGTGACCTCCCCCCAAACCGAGAGAGTGTACGCACATCTTACCAATTGAGCTAACCCTTGGGGCTAAACCAAGAACCTATATACAAAGCAGGAAAGCAAAAGGACTTAAAACAAAATGAAAATAAACAAAAATAAATAAATAAAAATTGTATTCTAATTTTAGATTTCCTATGCCTTTGTCTATTATACATAATTTATAGTCTTTCTTCTACATTTTAGTTTCAATTAAACTCTATCAAATTTAAAATTGATTCATCTAAAACAACAATACAAATTCAACACCAAAGAGACTCACAAAAACATTGGCTAGTGAAATGGAGAAAAGGTAAATCCATATCTGTGTGGTTGTCAACTGACAATGTTTATTTTCTAATGTAACAAAAGTATTAGAATCTTGTCATACTCTCATATAGCTAAAGTGAAAAATCAACATAAGAAAATACGAAAGATAGTAAGCACCCAAAAAAAATGTTAAAAAAGGAAAGTTCATTTTTTCTTTTGAGATACCAAATTCTTTTTTTTTTCAAAAGGAAAAAAGCATGACCTTGTTATTCAATTAGTGAATCAAAGGGCATCTGACATTAGAGGAAATTTGGGGTCTAAAATGGGCCTTATAAGAAAACGTGCCAAAATAAGTTTTTGTGAGTTGGAATTCAAGAACCAATAGAATTTCAATAAAATAAGTCAACCATAATGGTTGAATTGACATATTTGTCATTAAAAAAAACTACTTTTTTTGTTCGTATTTTCGACATATCTCGTTGTGTTTTTACTCAAATTTCGATTGGGAGAGCTTGTTGGATGTGAAATTTGATTCTGCATCCAACGAGTACCCACATTGCATATTTTTTATGAACGCCGCTACCCCAAAAACAAGAAATACCTGAAAAAACGTGATGATGATGTCATCATCACATTTTTTCAGGTATTTCTTGTTTTTGGGGTAGCGAGGTCCGTCAAAAGTATGCAGTGTGGGTACTCGTTGGATGCGGAATTTGATTCCGCATCCAACGAGCTCTCCCGATTGAAATTTGAGTAAAAACACTGGGAGATATGTCAAAAATACGAACACAAAAGTAGTTTTTTTCTTTCTTCCTTCAAAATTAATCAATATTATTTTATTATTTTAACTATTATTTTATTATTTTAACTATTATCTTATTATTTTCCTTAGGAGACCCATTTTAGACCCCAAAATTCCTCTAATGCATGCTTTCCCTATCAATAGGGTTACAATCAATCAAAAACAAGTATGAAGTCTGAAACAGCTAGTAACTTGGAACAAGTCTCAAGGCACTCTTGAACGGACAATGTGGAATGGACCTGGACCATACATCAGAAAGTCTAATGAAACCATGGCATCACATCATGAAGTCATACAATCGTAACCTATCCCTATCAGTCATACAAATCGTGGACATAAGAAGTGCAGAGATTCTATCAAAAGAGCTCGCTCCATATATAACAAACCACAAAGGGGTGCATAAAAAAAGAGAGCAAAGATCCTGCACGGAGCTCAAAAGAGCTGGAAAGAATCAGATAAGACCAAATGACCCTCAAGAACCTCAAAGAAATAACCACATCCAGGAGCCAAAGACAGGGCATATTTTGATAGTCTGTCTGCAAGCTGATTGCGTTTTCAATATGTATGACTAAAAGACAAGTGAAGGAAACAAGAGATGAGTCTTCTTGTATCCATACACCATAGATCCAGAGGATCCAAGGAGGCATGGATGTTTTCCCAATTTATGATAACTATTGAGTCTCCAAATATAGTCAGACATGGGATCCCTATCAACTTTGCCACACACAGCAGAGCCCATAGTGCCATCAATTCAGCTTTTGTATTTGTACAAATGCCTGCCCCCAATGCAAACTCAAAAGAGTAAGACTCGTTGAGGACCAAGCTAAGACACACTCCACCCTTATAATCAGCAGCTGCCCCATCAAAGAAGCCATAGGAGAAAACTAAAGATAACAAATTCTATCCTTAATTTGGGACCAGTTTTTTTTATGAAAGTTATGACGTTTCACATAAATTCCGTCAGTTTAGAAACCCTCGAAATTCTGACGAAAGTTGGGATATTTGTCAAAAATTCAACTTCTATATGTCATCTTTCCCAACTTTTGTTAGAATTCTAACAAAAATACCATCTTCTATCAGAATTCCAACAATTTATAAAACGGCCAAATTTATATGAAACCTCATATTTTTTCTCGAAAAATGGACCCAAATTTATTAGTGTAGCTAAACTAAAACAACAATATAGATAGAATAGATATTTGTTTAGTGTGTTGTATATTATTAAGTGTTGATTGTACTCCATGCATTCGCTGTGGTGTATTTTTTTGTTTTTACTCATGACAAACAACGAGCTCTATTTGCATGTGCACAAACTTTGTCAAAACCAACATGAATAATAGGAATTTGTTTAGGAACACATAAAAATTTATTTAAATGCGATGCCATAGAACAATATGGGCCTGCAAAAAACAAAATTCTAGCTTCACCAACAAGAAATTGGTTGATACATGCTAACCTTGTCAACAAAAATTGCCAAATGCCCATAACTAAGGATATCAACAACATTTTAATTCCTTATTTATTGACTAATTTTTCCATAGATCCACTCTCATCATTCCCAAGTTCAACAATAAAGAAAAAGGGACATACCATAGAGGAGATTCAAAATATTCCATTGTCCTCCTTAACAAAACAAAGATTCAAAAAAATGATCATTCGTGCAATTATCGAATGCTACGACCAGAAAACTTAGTGACATCAAATGAATAATTTTTTGTCGGTTCCATTTCTACTATTATGATTTCTTCTGAGAAAAACACGATTCAATATGAAATGAGTATCAAATATGGAAAGACAACAGATGATTATGCAATTGTAACACATCTATTTTTTCAAGCATACATTTTCTTGCATTCGCTATTTTTTCTCTAGAAGCTTTTTTCCTCTCTTGTTCAACATTTTAATAAGTTCAATATCTATACTCCAACATATATATTCGAAACATTTTGTTCATTTTAAAATAGGTACAAATTGGAGAAACTTGGAAAGGCTTAGTGGAACAAATACAGGAACAACTAGTTTCTGATATCCCGCCATTGTCTTTGTTTAAAATTCAGATATTCCGCCATTGTATTTGTTTAAAAATATTATAACAAATGGTGAAAAAGGGAGTCAAATATTGAGACCTTATGGATTTGCAATAAACAAACTGTCACTTAACTTGATTTTTCTATTTTATATCTTAAAAAAAAAACACACTAGAAGACAACGAAAAAGAAATCCTCTTTGAACACAGGTGCACAATCTGCTTACTTGGCCAACAATCTTTTTGAACTTCCTTTTCAATGGTTATGTAAAGGAAGCTCGGGACGCTTCTCTCCAAGCTCTTTGAGCATAGAAATATAACTTTAAAACAAACTAATTAATTCTCTTCTTCAAGGTCCAATAGACCAAATTTTGGTCTCAGGGGACGTTAACCACCATCATCATCATCAACAAGTGCAAACAACGAATGGAATGCAACCCCTCAAGTTGCTCACCTTGTAAAGATGCAACATAAATTGCACACGTGCACTAAGTTGAATGCACCTTGGAAAACTATGATCGCCCGATTGAGTATTTCTTGACTGGACATGATCTTCAAACATGTTATCTAGATATTTCTAATTATGTCTCTTATGAAGGCTATTCAAAGAGTGTTTCTTCAAATACTGTTCATATATGTAAACTGTCTCAAGTGGGAATTTTCACATGGAGTTGGCTAAACTCTATACTTTTGCACGTTATAGGGTAAGTTTGGCTGGAATTGTCAACACGATATGAGGTTGAAAATGAGATTTTTAGTATTGAAATTGCAATTTTTAATGCAGAAATGGATTCAGAACCCTTAATTACCTCTGGGCACCGGGATTATACAATTCCAATCACTGAAACTACCATTTGAACAATTTTTGCTGGATTTTAGCTAAAAAAACTCACCGGATTTCAGATGCAAATGATCGAAAATTTAGCTTACACCTTTTCGCATTAGCGGCCGATTATAGTGTTATTGAAGAAGAAAAAATGTGATCCCCATTGGCAACATAGCAGAAAATTATGCTCGTTGCTTGGAAAAATAAACGTCTTTCTACAAAAGTGATTCCAATTTTTCTCTGCCCCAACTTTCTACTATTTAAAGAAGTTTGTTGCATTTCTTTTTGCAATAGGTTTTTGTGTGAATACTACAAATCTGATCCCTTGTTCTTCTCGTAGATTTGCATAAAGAGAGTTTGAAACACAGTCTTGGAGCTATCACAATTTTCTCTACCGTGTTAAACGAAAGAGGAAAAAAACAATTGCCAAACGAATTTTGTTTTGTTAGTTCCTGTTGTAAATGCAGATTTGTATCTACTTTTTTCTAACACATGCGACTGATATTTAAAAATGAAATAATAGTATTATGCTCGATACATATTGTTTTTGCATTCGATATTTACTATGTATAATGCCATTGTTTTCTTTTTATTTTATCTTTTGTGTTGTTTATTAATGACAAGTACATCAGACTAATAATTGGAAAATTGCCTATACAGTTGCTCCATGTTTTCCTTTTCCAAAACAATGCTCTTCCTATTTCCTTCTCTCTTGTTTCTGCAGTATCGTTGCTTGTTTATGCAGTATCGTTTCTATTGTCCTAGCAACTTTTGCTTCCCACCGATAAGAAAGTATATAATTTGTTTTACACATGCTGATGTTTCAAAAATCAATAGTTATTATAGCGATTTAAACCAAGCTTCATGAAAGAGAGGGAAAATAAAATGCTAGTTTTCATTCTATTAGTTCTCAATGTTTAAAAAGGGGGGGTTATTTGTTTCGCCAATAGAAAAAATAGAAAAAAAAAATTACGTTCCTCGAGAAACAATTTCTTTTTTCTTTTAATTCACTATTTACTATTGAAAAATACGATATCCCAATGGGATTAATTCAAACAAAGTCTTCTTCTATACTCTTATAGCGAATATGGTCTAGCTATGAGTTTTGTTGGGCTCATGTTTTGATTGTAAATGATTTTTTCTTTTACTTTTACCTTCTACATGGCTATTTCTAACTTCAGTATTAAAGAAAACGCTTCTTCCTAAAGGAATAGGAAGTTTTCTTTTTTTTCAATCATTTCATGTGTCTAAAGACAACTTTGTTTTTTCCATTTCCATGTTAGCTTGATCCACTAAAACACAGGTCAAACAAAAAGGAGGACCAAAACCACACCAAAAAAAAAAGGAGAATGAGACTATACTCGCAAAAAAAATTTGCAATGTATCATTTTTCTTTGTATTAATATTTTCACTATCATCTCTTTTGCAATTCAAGGAAAAAAGAAAAATATGTATTTTCTCTACATTTGTCCATTACTACTATGTTGAACTATAGTTGCTTGCAACATTTATTGATATTGAAGAAGAAAAAACACATAGTAGCACAAGCTAGGAAAGTGAGTGTAGGAAGTGAAGCTACTTCTGTTGCTTGATAAAGAAAATTTTTGTACGTGCAATTGCAAAAACAAAATGGCATGGGACCATATGTATGGAATGTTTGTCATGAAATTTTTTGGCTTAATTTGTTTCCTTAAAAAGTGCACAAAAAGGGTTCTCAATAGTGAATTTGAGGACACTCGAGTGGGCCTAATGGTTATGAACATGTGTTATCTCCTTGGAGTTCACAGGTTCGAAACCGGCGGGGGTAGAGTTGCTCATTGGCTTGTTGTGACAAGGCTAGAAGGGTAGCCGACCCCTAGGATAGAGGCTCACCTTGATGAGTTTCGGAACGTCTCGGCCCTTGCTAAGTCACAAGTTATTGGTATATCTGGCTTGCAGGCTATTGGATATACTCTTAAGACGTTGCTGTTCCCATGGTTGAAAAACGATAGTGAATTTGAGGACAG
This sequence comes from Pseudotsuga menziesii, assembly GCA_001517045.1. Classification (NCBI taxonomy): domain Eukaryota; kingdom Viridiplantae; phylum Streptophyta; class Pinopsida; order Pinales; family Pinaceae; genus Pseudotsuga; species Pseudotsuga menziesii. Next base: position 593,401 of record LPNX011031584.1, on the reverse strand, counting down.
TGAATTTACAATTCAAACAGATTTATCCAAGGCCAATTTTTTTTTTTATTTCTTTTGTTTTCCTTAAATGAATTCGCGAGTGAATTGTTATTTCTCTTTATTGATATAAATTTATTCATTTCAAGGCGCGCTATAAAATTACTCACAGCTCTTTATAATTGGAAGTGTTCCTTTTACAAATGCATGGAATTGGCATTTTATAGTCAATTTGCTAATCAAGCACATTCAAGAAAGGTGCGAAAGACTTCCCAATTGTTTTTTCTTTTATAAAATGCAGTTGCACCTAGATTATTGTTGTTCGTTACTATAAACTGCTTTCCAGCATGTCATGTTGTCAAATGGCACTAGTGCGATTGCTATAGCCAATGACTTTTGTTTTGGTTGGCAAAATCGTAAATGGTCTTGGAAAAAGAGGAAGTAAATCAAATATTATTCCTCTTTAGTGGGCATTGATTTAGTTTTATATGTGCTTTGAATTTTTCATGTCAATTAATTTGCGAAATTGTGCTTAACAAATTGTGAACACCGAAAATACATACGAATGCCCGCTTTCTCATCAAAATATTCCTTCCTGTTTCCTATTTCACTTTTCCAATAGCAAGAGAAAAATAGCAATAGGAATTCAACCTTGGTGAAGAAAAACTATTGTTGTTGATGAATTAGGAACTTGTTGGCATCATTTTATGTTGCATTTGTTTAGCTACAATTTTATCTATATTCAAAAGCTCATTATTTGCTTTAAAATATGTGTGCTTGGTAAATACAGATTTCAAGTGCAACTTCCATGAATTGACTAATCTATAAAATGAATGTTGGAAAATGCTGAGACAATGCTTACCATGTACCTAATTTTATACATCATTAGTGATGGAAGCTTCCAATTACAATTGCAATGTTTTTTCAGTTTTCCAAAATTTACCATCTCATGTAAATGATATGAGTAGCTAATTAAGAATGTCGATAGGATTAGCGAACATCATAAATGCTTCATTGTAAAACTAGTTTTTCCCTTTGTATCTATAGTATTGCTAGGCTTTTTTACAAAGTCCTCTTGTTTTTTCTGTCAAATGTAAATATTTATGAACAACAAATTATGTTTGTGTTTTGAATATTGCTAAATGAACAACAAATTATGTTTGTGTTTTGAATATTGCTAAATCCCACTTCTTGACCATTTTTGCTTCCTTAAAAAATTGTTTTTATCTTGACTTGTGAGTACATACTTTAAAATTAGTTAAAAATATCATAATTGGCATACTTTTTCCCCTTGTTTTATCCTTCTTGAGTTGTCTTTGATGGGATTTTGGAGAAAACATGTTAACCTATTGATTTCTTCTTTCTCTCGTTGACATGAAAGTTTTTTTTAGTGTTATCATATTTAAATAGTTTTATCTAGATTCAAATTAATTTGTTTTGTTGAAAATATCTAATGTAGTCTTTATTTGCTAGATTATTTTCTTCATTATTATTTTATGGAGCTTTTTTTCCAATGTATCCCAGCAGCATGGCACATTAAACAGTTGTATATTTAAATTAATGGTTTTATTCCCAATCCTTTCACTTATCATTTTTTGCATTTGTCTTCTTTAATGTTTTTTAAATTAGAACAAAAATTGTTTTGGTTTTAGTCTTTTGTAACAATTTAAGAATGCCACTCCTTTTTATCCTAGTCAAAAGGAAAAAAAATAAAGTGTAGAGGCTTCTTAAACCCTAAGACAAGAGTTTGTCATGGTTCATTTAAGGCACTATAGAAAATGATCATGCAAGCAAACAATTGCTTAAGTGAAAATAAAAAAATTCTTTGTAGATGCTATTGAAACTATCATGGGACAACAAAAAATTTATTTTGCTTCGTTTAAGTTCCCATAAGTAAACAATTTTGGAAACAACCAGAAAACAAAATGTCTAGGGGAGAGCACGGGGACTTCACTTAGTGAACCTCTCACATAGCACGTGCGATCGTGGGATATTAAAGAATACCCTTAATTTTGAGAAATATTGACCCAAAATATTTTTGTTGAAACCCCCTCCCAATACTTAAAACCTCCTCCCCACCCCTTTTTATACCTCAATCCTTATAAACCATCGTACCCACCCCCATCTTAAACCCCTCATCCCCCCAACACCTGCAATATATTGGTTCAATTTTTGATAATTTTAAAACCCACAATATGAACTAACGTGATAGGATATTGGTCAACAAGTGGAGCCCCCGTGGGGGAGAGCTCAACTAGCCTCTTTTCATTGTCACTCAAATACTATAGTCGAAGACATTATTAACAATTCCTACTTTCTTGAATCTATGTTGGAAAGCCACTCAAATACCAGAGTCTAATATTTTATCAGGAGCTTCTATTTCCTTGTATGTAATGTTGGCAACAAATGAGAAATCGTTAAAGTAGTAAGCCATAGGAGGGAAGAAAAAAAATGGTGTTGTCACATTAGCTTCTATGAATTTAGAGATCTAAGTTCATTGTGGAACACCTTCCATGTTTTCTAGTGTCGTCCTTAGTCTACGATCATGTATGAATATAAATGTATATCAACATTATTTAAAATTAGTTAAGTTGAATGTTGTGTTGCTAGTAACAAACAACATTTTACTTTCAACATGGCTAGGTTTTTTGACATGGACAAATTAGCATTTCTTTATTGATATTGCAAGTGGCTACATTCTCGAGTGTAAGTATTAGAGAACAAATTGAATACAAGAGTTTTTTCTATAGTTATGAATCTCCAATTTCTCATATAAAGTGAAATATACATGCCCTATTTGGCAATGTTTCGCATGCTTTGGGACCATAATTTGGTGTGGTTGATCTAAGTAGTAGGAAACCATAGACAAGTATCAATGGTTATATTACCAATGGTAATCCCCCTCTTCCACCATATGTTTATGATAAAGGGATTCAATTCCAACATGTGGATTTCATTGTTTTTTTTTAAATTACAAGGTACGAGCATGTTGAACAATAGAAATCCTATAAAAATAAAAAAATACAATAACAAAGTCTTTCTTCCTAAATAAAGAGATAAAGAAATTTGGAGCATATAGGAAATCAAGTACTATGGCTGAAGTCAAGCAACCAATACTATTAACCTTTAAATCAATAAGCAAAAGAGTATATAAAAACATAGTGAATTTATTTCAAATTATTTCGATAATTTTGTTTTTCCTCTACTTGTGATTTCCAGGTTCTCGATGTGTTTGTGAATGAATATGGTCATGTTTCTAATACTATTTCCAAGGGAAATGTTGGTGGTTTGATTAACATGACGAATGCTTTGGTAAGTATACTATGAGATGATGAAAAGTTGGACGCAACTGATCCAAATTTGTTGATCCATTTTGCAAATGGTTTGTATGAAATTTTAAATTCGATTACAAATATGCTTAGACAAATTGTTGCATAGTAACTTGCAAAAGCTTGTTTTGGAAAGATTCACCCACTTATAAAGGTTCATGTTTCTAACCCTTCAATATTTGTAGTGTTTTTCTAGTATTAATGAATTAAACAAGCTTACATGGAAAATACTCAATTGAAAATATCTTTTCAAGGGGCTTAGCTCACTTTTTGAGTAAAGTTATGATATAGGATAAATGTTGGATTTGTACTCAAGATATTATGAAGTCTAAGTTAATATCTAGGACTATGATCTATAGTGAAGGTGAAGAAATTGTGCTAATGTCATTTATATTTACTAAGTGAATTCAATAAATAAATGATTTAACTAATCATTATACAGTTTCCAATGAAAAAATTCATTTGTAAACTTGTTGAGCATGTGCATGGACATAACTAGACATTGTTAAGAATAGTTTTGTAGCAAGTACTGGAGACTCTAACTTTTGTTTTCTTTCTATACGATGATTAAATATTTTTATCAATAAGAAAATATTGTAGAGATAATTGGAAAATCCATTTTTTTTCTTATATGTGCCCATGTTCTATAATACAAACCTTTGAAAAATTTCCTACTCATTGGAGCCTTTTTTTTACAGTCTTTACAAATCTACCTACAACTTGTATTGGAGCCCTTTTTTAACCGTCTTTATGTTATTTACAGAGCTAATCTTAGTAAATAAACCCTTCTAGAGGATTGCAATCTTGAACAATTAAAGTCAACAATACTTTTTGCAATAGTCTTCTTGTTGTATTAAATGCTTTCACTTTACTTGACAAAGAACCACATAACATCAAGAAAACACCTAGGAAAGCACATATCCATGTGTATTATTCACTCTTTCACACATAATATTGACCATTTACAAAAATATATAGGCTCCGAATTTGAGTTTTTGTTAAAGAAAGTTCTAGTTACAACATTTTTCTTATCTTATGTATGAAGGTGAATACTAACCAGCAATACAATTGACAAAAAAAAATGCAATACAATTGACAAAAAACACTAGTACACTAGACACCGTTTTGGTTTAAAAGAAACTCTTTCACATTAGCACATTGTTTATATTGCACAACAACAAAATAAACAATTTCAAATAGAGTGCACCTGCTTTAAATTTAATTCCTAGCTTGTTTGTTTCATTATTTCCAAACTAAACAAAACTAACTCTTGCTAGAGTTAGTAGGCTTAATACTTGAGACTTTTGAAAGGACACATGTTCAAGGGTTATTTTCCAAACCGCATCAAGAAATTTATTTACATTTTCGTAGAGAATAGAAGTACAAACATTCACATTATGCCCTCGTCAATTTCATAAGGTACTCTAGAATTTAATTTCATTTGTTGTTTCTGGGTCTTAATCTATAGTTCATTTAAAAATAGCCTTCTTGCTACTGTTCTATCTAGAGCTACATTATATATCCATTATGGATAAGAAAAAGGAAATTTGGTTATGTTGTGCTTAAATTTTGTAATGATTTTATCATAGTGTAGGGTTAAAATATAAGTTGTTGCATTGGTCTTGTAGCTGGATTTTCTAATATATATTTAACAAAGCTTAGGTTGCTTGAAATGCACAAGATGGTAGAAACAGCCGTAGTTGAAAGAACATTGATTACAGTTTGAAATAGCAAAGTATAAGCTACTTCGGATGCACAAGCTCACAACAACATTAATAGTTGAAAGAACATTGCTTGCAGTTCCAACTATGGGCGTCTATTCTAATCTGCCTGAAATTGATGGAACAATAATCATAGTTTGACTTTGAGAAAGGTGTTAAACTAGTTCCAAACTAAGAGATTCAATGCGTACAATGTATCATGCACATAAAGCTAGATTTGCAATAAGGATTTCACAAGCATATAGGAAGGTCTGGAATAAAACTGATAGAGATTTTAGGACATATAGCAAAATTGCTTGTTATGTTGATAATGTTGTGTTGCACGTGCAACTTTCAAATACAAGGGCATATCGTAGTAGATGTAAATGCATGTAATGATCGATATATAAAGCTGTGTTTAGGTGGTTGAACTGTTTATTTACACTTGTAAATTAAATAGATAGCATCATTTGTTTTACATTTGTTGGGTTAATATGTTCTATTTACAACGTGACAATATGTTGATATCAATTATGAAGAGATGGTTTCTTTGTTGATTCCAAAATTGAAATTTTTTCTGCCATCTATTATGTTCTATGCTTTTGTTCTTGTTCTATGTAGTTTTTCTTTAGCATTTTGCTTTTCAACCTGTGTTTGTTCTAGCTTTGTTTCGTGTTTACTACTTTGAGATTTGTTGTACGGTTTATTTAAAGAAATTGATTCGATTTTAGTGAAGGTTGAATCTCATTTATCTTGTTTTCAAACTTCTTGGTGTATGGAGCTAGCCCCTTCTTGATCGTTGATCTAAAACCCTCAGTAAATGCAACAATAAACTTAACCATCGTGTCTGTTGTAAGCATATTACGGTGACCGTCGCATGGCTAAACCACATGGGCTCTTGCTTCTTCGAGGGAAGCATATTACGGTGACCGTCGCATAGCTAAACCACATGGGCTCTTGCTTCTTCGAGGGAATCCGCATGAAGTTCCTTCGCTCCTCGAGCCCTCCTCTTGGTTGGTCGTACTTCATGTGGCTGAGTATTAAATGCGGTTGCAGCAGCTTTATGGGTTATTGGATTTCAAACGGGTTGAAATTCAATGGCCCACAAAGCTGCATTAAATACTCTACCCCATACTATATCTTTTTCGCAGTTTGCTACCCTAACCTCTTAACCCCATATGTGACTTTCATAACCCCATATGTGAGTTTGATAATGTTTTCGTTTGGCGTCTAGAACATTGATTGAACGATGATGAAACTTGTACTATTAAAATATTTATAAGATACTTTAACATTGATATTGAATGTATGTGTAATATTAAAGATATGTGCCAACTATAACTTAGGATATTTTTATTGGATGAAAATTTTAACCTTAAAATTCTGAGATACTTTAACATTGATATTGGATGTGTGTGCAATATGAAAGATATTTTCCACCTATCACTTAGATGAGCAATATTTTTATTCCATGAAAATTTCAATCTTAAAAATCTTAAAATCTAGATTGATGTAGTTGAGTTATATTTTTATTCCATGAAAATTTCAATCTTAAAAATCTAGATTGATGTAGTTGAGTTGATGGAAGACGCATATTGTTTGTATTTTATCTTATATTGAATTAGTTTGAGAAGCAACCCATTTTTAATCATTTCGTATTAATAAATCAAGATATTTATTTTTCCATTTTATTTGGTCAAAGTTTTTTTTGGGTAACCTTCTTTTGACAGAGATATTACATTATTTTATTTTTTTGTTTTAATGTCTAAATTTTATAGATTGATTGAGTGAGTTATTCCATTTTAGCTATATGCTTTTACTTTCATGTTTCCTTGGTTATTGTCTCCACCTAACTATTTTTCTTATCTTTCATCACATTTTCATAGGATTTTATGATAGCTACTCTCTACTCCATATCTTATCCCTAAAATTATAACACCTTTCTAAGGGCTATGCTACAAATGTTTATCCTTTTCAATAATTCTTAGCACGCAATGATGTTAGTGTTAGTGTTATCAAACTTCCTTATTTATATCAACAAAATATTCAACCCAATCATTAGTGGGTGTGTGCAAGAAGTTGAGGGTCTCTTTTGGCACGTTAGATGCATTACAAAACTTAAAAAATAGACATCCATCAACTTGCATGGATATTTTGAGACACTTACACAATGAATCTTGCAATAAGTAAAAAACAAGAAATGTAGGAAATTGAAGGACCTTTCCAAATATATAATTTTTTTTCTATTGAAAATGTTGTTAACTATCTAAAGTTAGATATTTTTTAACGGGCACTTTTTATTTTTGGAACAAATTATAAGGTATATGTTT
>LPNX011031584.1:533566-581066 GCA_001517045.1 Pseudotsuga menziesii | reverse complement strand
ACCATCGATGAGGATGTTAGACTTCCACCATCCAACTACCAAGAAGAGAATGAAGGACAAGAAGTTGCTACTGAAACTCCAGAGCGTATTGTTGATGCACTAGATGATATAAATCCGCCCCCCTTGCCTCCATTAGAAAGCACACGTCGAAGAACTCTGAAGCGTATACAAGTTGATGAAGGACTCCTCAATTCCATTGAAGGTACGCTATCTAAACATATTATTGCTTATGAAACTCAATAGATACTAAATAAATATTTTGCTTCTAAATGTGATGGAGATAAATGTAGATTATTTTTATCATTGTTAAAATCTAGGGGCATGAATATTGTTAGGAAATCGTTAGGGATAAAGATGATAAAGACTTATGGACCAATTTCTCATGTACTTAAAATCCTAGTAGATGCCTTTGGTAAAATTGGTAAGAACACACGGTCAAAGGACCACAATGCGGCTCGTCATGTGTTGTCACAAGCAATTGTAAATAAGAACACCAGGGTCCTTCGTTTTCTCAAGCCTACATCTAAACTAGTTAATTTGAATGTAAAAAACCTCCGTAGGTATTCTATTAGAAAAGAACATATTGACACAACCGCCCAGAGAGATATTTGGGCCTTTAATGGTCGGTTTCCACGTCGTGACATGAAGCTAGTTGATGCAGTAAAGGGACTAGTGCAAAGTTTTTGGCATGATCACACAAGGCCTTCTTCAAACCGAAAGGATGTACTAAAACTTAGAAGGGGTTAAAAGGACCGTGAACCACATATTAAGCATCTTCTTGATATAACATAGACAAAAATATACGAGAAATTTAGGAATGAACATAGACAATTGAATTTGGGGCAAAGATCTTTTGAGAAATGTAAGGCCTGGTATGTTAGAATAAATACTCTTCGTAACACTTGTTGTTGTAGATACCATGTAGAATATGAATTTTACTATGAAACATTTTTGTACATTTGTCATGTGTTGCATACTAACCATGTGCAGGATTGCTCCTTGACAATACCACCAACCTCATCAAGAGAATTCATTCATAGTATCATGTGCAATAGGCCCGAGGGGAAAACTTACTATGCAAAATCCTGTTTGGATAGAACTTGCTCCAACTGTGCTGGAATGGCATTATTGAGCCAATGTATGCATGAGAATAGAGACAATGAATTTGGGAATATGGTTACAGACATTAAAAGTTTCAAATATATTAGCTATGAAATAGTCCCAGGGAAAGAAAGCAAAAAAATGCAATTGGTGACATCTCAGGTACATGCATTTATCTATAAATTTATGTTTGAACGGTTGCATTTCATTCCTTACTTACAAAAAAACCTGATATTGAGATCATTTTGTGTCAACAGGTACAAGTTAGTGTCTTCATCAAGGAATTTATTGAAAAGACACATCAATATGTTTAGCATGTCCACTTGGCATGATGGCAAGATGAAAAGGTTAGAATATGCAAAGATACATTTCCTCGTGGTACTATACTTTCAGTTGTTGATTTTGCCGAGAACTACACTCTGCAACCTCAAAATGAGATCCAAAGTCAGTATTATCACTCTGAGCAAGTTTCCTTGATGGCGCATAGCACATATAGGCATGGCCCAAATAACAGTGAAGAGCAAAGATAAATTCTAAAGGAATATCATTCTACATAAGCGATGATAGGTTCCATGACTTCCACTATGTACATCATTCCTTCATCATTTTCTATGATCATTTGAAGGGAAAGAACATACAAATGGATTGAAACTCGATTTGGGCTAATGGATGTGCTGGTCAGTTCAAAAATGCAGGCATATTTCAATGGTTTTGTTCATTGCATAAAAACTACAAAGTTCCACATATGTGGAACTATTTTGAGACTGGGCATGGTAAAGGAGAGCATGATGGAGCTGGAGCATGTGTAAAAACAGCCCTACAAAGAGAGGAATTGAAATTATCTACAATATTTACTATTCGAAATGCTCAATCTATAGTCAGGTGGTGCACGTCAGTAATGGGAGAGGAATCAGCTATGCGAGTAGAATGCACAAGAAAGAGACATGTGGAGAGATTTTTTTTTGGGAGGTGGTACACATAGATCGTTCACATGCATGGGAATGCAAGACTGTTCCTGGGACTCGTGGATTTTATTTGGTTCGAAGCTCTGATAACCCAGTATTTGAAATTTGGACCAGAAAACTCGCTTGTTTTTTCCCGCCTTGTTGTGATGGTGACTGGGATGTCTGTGAATGATTGGATTGGGTTGATGGATGGGATCACATATCACTTCCACTTGATCAACATGCAATTGTTGAGTTAACTCCATTGGAAGAAGACCAATCATATATTTCTATAGATTTTGATCATGTATCAGACCTTGTACAACCTGGTATGATGCATTTTCTTAACATTTTTTTGTAAAATTTACGTAGTATTGAAACTCAAATTAATGGCCTTATATCACACGAAAAATATCTGATTATATACCTACAATCATACTATGCATGACACATATACGCAATGGTTTCCTCAAAAGATAGTGAATAGGGTGGTGATTACTTGTTGGCACGTTGTATAGGGGAAAGCAAACCCTCATTATGTCCATGATTGATGATGAAAACAACCACTTCCCCATCGGGTCTATGGTTGTTAAAGGTGAATACCTTACACATGACAACAATGCAAGAAATAAGGGTGGATATCTTTAGAGGGATTACAAACAGGGTGCAAGTGTGTATCACTTTACCAACTTAATCATTTGTACAAACCTCCAGGTACGACAAATTCCTAGCCGAAATTCATCGAAGGTATGCTACTTCTTACCAGATACAGAGCACGAGAGACTAATGGAGACCATCATTATAAGAGATGATCCTGAGGGCTTGGTTGTATGATAATAGGTGGGATCTAGCATGATGAGGTACGTATCATAATTTTAATTTTCCCATGTATGTTTCTTATGAATATGTCAATTTTGTGTTCTTGATATGCGAAATTTTCCATACATGCACCTCTGTAGGTCATACCTATCAAAGTTCCTTGTAGGCTCTCTTACAAGACTAAAACCCTAATTTTTCAAGTAGGTAATATTCATGAGGGATTCACTTGTTGACCAATATCCTATCACGTTAGTGTGGGTTTTAAAATTATTAAAAATTGAACCAATATATTCTAGGTATTGGGGGGATGAGGGGTTTAAGGTGGGGATGGGTAGGGTGGTTTATAAGGATTGAGGTACAAAATGGGGTGGGGAGGAGGTTTTAAGTATTGGGAGGGGGTTTCAACAAAAAGAGTTTGGGTCAATATCTCTGGAAATTAAGGGTATTCTTTAATATCCTACGATCGCGCGTGCTATGTGATATGTTCACTAAGTGAAGTCCCCGTGGTAATATTGTCAATGTTTTCAACCGTTATATACAACTAGGATGATGGAAACAAGATGCCGCAATGATAAACTTATGCTTTAAGTCTTGTATAATTTCCTTCTTGACAACTCACCTCTTATACCCGCATGTCCATTGCCAAAGGGGTAGTGCCTAGTAGTGTTGGAATTTCATCTCATTTTTTATTTATTGAGAAGTTTAATTTCTACTTAAAAGATAATAAAAAATAATAAGAGATTTATTTAACTTTGCTTTTAGTTGATTATGTTTTTCTGAACATTGAAAGTGGAAGAAAATAACATACTAATATTGACACAAACAACTCAAAAGTTTAACATGCTTCAATGATTATGCATATGAAGTATTCAAAAGTAACATGCGCTAACATTATGCATGTGAATATATTAAGTGATAAACTTAGTAAAAAAAACAAAATTTGGAACCTCTCATGCTTTCGAAAGGTTAATGTTTCATGTAATGCATGATAGAAAATTTTGGGAGGTTGACATGTTGGGTCATTAGTGTAATTGAAATTGTGATATTTTAATTTTCAATTAAAAGATATGATTTTATTAAGGAGTTTAATTTCCAATTAAAAGATAACAATAAACTCATTTACTGATGTTTCTCATTGATCATGTATTATAAAAATCCTGAAACAAAACAACATACTAGCAATGACAACATGACAACTCAAAAGTAACATTAAGTCGTTGATGCACAAAAAGCCATGGATAGTGGGGATGCAGTTGGCGTTGTCATATTTCCAATGCCCAAACATGCTAGCAGGAGTTGATGGAATTCAAAATTGCGGCTCCATGAGGTTTTTTGCACACCAGGCACAACTCCACCAGGAGTCCGTGAACGGTATCTGGAGGTGACCTCCAAATCACCATAGATCGATGCTCAGGCCTCCGATCGATGAACTATTGATTCTGTTGGATTCGTGACGTGGGATTTTAGGCAGGGGGGGCCTCTTCATCCTGTCCATTGCCCAGTGACCTCCATCCATGGTGTTTTTTGAAGCTAGGGGTTCGCTTAGTAGGGAACAATGTAGTCACGCCAACGAGGACCAAAGCTGGAAAGCCATGGACGGTGGGGATGCAGTTGGAGTTGCCATATTTCCCATGCCCAAACATGCTAGAAGTAGTGGATAGAATTCAAAATTGCAACTCCATGAGATTTTTTGTGCACCGGGTACAAGTCCACCAGGTGTCCCTGAACGGTATATGGAGGTGACCTGCAACTCGCCATAGATTGATGCTCGGGCCTCCGATCGATGAAGAGTGCCATAGAATCATGAAAATTGCTCGGATCGACAAAATGTTGGCTCCATTGGATTCAGGACATCGAGATAGTGATAGGGTGGCCCTCTAATGTGGTTCCATGGAGAAGAGACCATTTTTTTGGTAAATTTCTGAAACTAGGCTTTTGCTCAGTAAGTGAATGTGAATTTTTGCACATGGGGGTCACATTTGCATATTTCTTGACCGTGAAGGTGTGGCTAGCATTCCCACATAACACATTCCTAAACAAGCTTGCATGAACCACCGGAAGCCATTTTTGATGCATGGTTTCCATTCTATGCCCCAGGTAGGGATTCAATAGGTGTCCCTCAAACCCTGTAGGAGGTGGGATTAAACATGCCATAGAATCATGAACATTTTTCATATCGATGAACCGTTGCTTTCGTTGGATTCAGGACATCGATATAGTGCTAGGGTGGCCCTCTAATTTGGTTCCATGGACAAGGGACCATTTTTTTGGTCAATTTTGGAAACTAGGGTTTTTCTCAATAAGTGAATGTCCAATTTATGCACATAGGAGTTAAATTCACATATTGCTCGACCTTGAAGGTGTGGCTAGTGTTGCCACATAATACATTCCTAAACAAGCTTGCACGAACCACCAGAAGCCCTTTTTGATGCACGGTTTCCATTCTATGTCCTGGGTAGGGATTCAACAGGTGTCCCTGAAAGCCTATAGGAGGTGGGATTCAATGTGTCATAGAATCATGACCATTGCTCATATCGACAAACCGTCAGCTTCGTTGGATTCAGGACATCGATATAGTGCTAGGGTGGCCCTATAATGTGGTTCCATGGGGAAGAGACCTTTTGTTTGGTCAATTTTGGAAACCAGGCTTTTGCTCACTTAGAGAATGTCAAATTTTTACACATGGGGGTCAAATTCACATATTTCTTGATTGTGAAGGTGTGGATATATTTACCACATAACATGTGCCTAAAAATGCTTGCACGACCCACCAAAATCCCTTTTTTATGCACGGTTTCCATTCTATGCCTCGGGTAGGGATTCAACATGTGTCCTGGAAAGCCTATAGGAGGTGGGATTCAATGTGCCATAGAACCATGACCATTGTTCAAATAAAAAAAATGCCAGCTTCATTGGATTCAGGACATTGAGATAGTGCTAGGGTGGCCCTCTAATCTGGTTCCATGGACCAGGGATCATTTTTTCGGTCAATTTTGAAACTAGGGTTTTGCTCAGTAAGTGAATGTCCAATTTCTGCACATATGGGTCGGATTTGCAAATTCCTTGACCATGAACATGTGGCTAGCATTCCCACATGGAACCTGCCTAAACACGCTTGCACGACCCAATGAAAGCCCCTCTTGATGGACGGTTTCCACTCTATGCCCTAGTTAGGGATTCAACGGGTGTCTCTAAAATCCTGTAGGAGGTTGGATTCAATGTTCCATAGATTGATGACCATTGCTCGGATTGATGAACCATTCGCTCCGTTGGATTCAGTACATCAGGATAGTGTTAGAGTGGCCCTCTACTCTAGGTCCATGGATAAGGGATCATTTTTTTGTCAATTTTGGAAACTAGGGTTTTGCTCCGTAAGTGAATGTGAAATTTTTGCACATAAAGGTCAGCTTTAAGGTGATTGTAGATCTTCCCCTCATCAAAAAGACGTGAGCATTTTTATGATGAAATGTAGGAGGAGACAATGCCATTACGTCAGTAACCATGTAATGGAACATGTTTATGTTTAGAAACAAATGGCCATTATATTACGCCATTATTACAAAATATATATATCTTCACGCTACGAATGCTTTGAATAATACTCCATAAACATGAATTTGTAAAACAAGATTCAGAATAGTACTTCTCTAATCAATTTAAACTATAATAAAATCACACATAACTTTCATCTTTTTGAAAGTTGTTACTCGAGGCCATTCATCAAATGCCATGTACATTAACAAAATGATAAAATAATGTGCATGACATATATAATGTGTAGGATATAGTCATAACCATTGTTTTGAATCAACCTTATAATACTCGGATACTTTTAGGTTTGATGTGTATCCCATGTATTCGTTAGATGAAAGGCATCATGGCAAACAATAATATTATTTATGTAGACCACACTGGTCCATCACTTAAGTGTGTCAACTTCGTGCATCCTTTAAATGATTGTTAGGGTTATGTGGGTAAGGTGCTTTTGTATTCCACCACGTTGGATCAGTTGCTTAGCCGTACTGGGTGCTTATGTGTATTAGGTATGTTCCATCTTTGTGAATACAATTTGACATTGTTAATATAACATTGTATATGCAATTGGATCATGGTAAAAAACAATTAAAATGTACATTTTTGTCGTTACGTAATATTGTAATTCTGCATTGTTCTCAAATTTATAACTAATATCTCCATGCAATCATAAAATCTATAAAAAATTGGGAACATTACACATAGAAATATTCTTCGCCACACGTGTATAATCACACTTAATAGACTGAACCATGAATATCTCAAGAGCCTTGATATGAAATATTTTTTATATCATGAAAGTTATAATAAAAAAATAGAAGGCCTATCTATGGCCTGTCAATGTACATGTATCAAAAACATATTTGATGTACATGTGCAAACAAAAGTACATCTGTCCTGGACCGCGCCCCTATACTCTAACTCCGGATTGTACATAAAAATACATATTTGTCCTGGACTAACACATCAAAAATCTAACTTTCTCTTGTTTTACCTGGAACCTGATACTTTTCAGGTCTATCTACGACCACTGTGCATCTCTGGCGACTGTAAATCAATGACAATATTTCTTGATTAGGTAACTGAACTAGTACTGTCCTTCAATAACAAAGTTTGAAAATTTAAAATATGACTCAATTGTAAATAAAACAAAGACTCACTACATCTGTCAGGGGTATAGGTGCCTCTGGTGTCGATGGTATAGGTGCCTCTACTGTCCTCCACCTTACAAAGAGCCTCTCTGCCATGCTTCTCTGTGAATAAAAAAAATGTCAATTATCTCAAGAATTATCAACATGTACATGAATGAGAAAGTACTAATCAATTATGTAAAAAATGATCTCATTGAAAAAACCATTTCTAGGGGATTCCGCTGGGACTCTTCAGTAGTAAGAGGATCCGTAGGTTGAACATCAACCTCAGTTGCATGCACTAATGGACCAGGGTGTGGCTACATTCACTAAATGATTAAATAGTTAGACACCGTGCATGTCCATAAACAATACAAATTAAATGTACAATTACAAATATTCAAGTAGATGTAACTCAATGTGACTTATCCCTATGGTAGATTCGGCATTGACCGTGGCATCAACAATCCCACTAAGGTCTGGCACGGATGACTCTACATCCTGATGCTGTAAACATGCAAAAATAACATTAAGAAAAACCACTTGTGAAGTGAATTCATGGCTAACCAACAACTACCATTGGAATTGTGTACATTACCATGGGATGAGTAGGTTGATCCTCATGCACACCCGCTCTGTTCAAGGAAGAGGGTCGTTTGGTGTAAACAACCCCCTTATCTATGTTTGGACTAGGGGGAGATCCAAACCAAAGAGGCGGTGCAAGGATCTGCAATGACGTCTGCATTCATAAAGTGTTACCATAGTTAGACATAGATTTGAATGGATGGAATAATATGTACTGAAAAAATAATATGTTGTAATATACTTACCCCTTCCTGGGACATATCTCCACCATGGGAGTGATCGATTCCATCAATTTCTTTCCTCTCTTAAGATGCTAATAGCATCTGCAAGTTTAAAAATTATAAACATTAGCAATCTATAAAGGAGTGTACAGTAAGAAATTTAAATAATTTGAACAAGATTCAGTCATAACCCATGTACTTACATTCTTCAAGTAATCATAAATTCCACCTTGGACTGTGTCGTTGATATCAATGTCTCCACCTTCACGTTCTAAGTGGGGTTCCTGCAACTTCAAAAATTGTAAATATTAGAAAATTTAATAAATTAATCAAGACTAACACATGCATGAAGAAAATTATATGTAATAACAAAATGACAAGTGTTTAAATATTGCCTCAATGGTGGTTCTTTGGGCCTCAGGTACAACCACACCGGGTGCAGTACCACCCTTGTGAAAGGCATCAATCTCCTGCAAGAGTAAATATTGCATATATTACAAATATTTTAATATGTAACATATAATATGGAAAAATTAAAAATTGAACAATAACAGAGTTTTAAAACAATGTCCTTACCTAACCACCAGTCATTGTAGTGGTACCATGTCTTGGTCCAGGACCATAACAGGGTCCCCCACACGATGTGTAGATGTGTGGCTCGCTCTGAGGCACATGGGATGTTGGTCTATCCCAACCAATAGATGTCCCTCCACCACCAGAAGCTGGTGGTTGTACACCAACAGAGGAAGAGGGCGCTCTCTGGTCAATAGTGGTCGTGTGTCGAGAGACCATCTCAGCTAGAGTAAAAAATGCCTCCTGTGTCTGGGCAACCATGTCATGTGCAGGAGGGATTTATGCCCTCAGTAGCTGGGCACGGGGTGTAGGTATCTATGGATTGGCATCTCTATGCCTAGGATGGGGTCGGTATTAGGGCATCCCCCTACCAACTCCCTGGAAGACCAACATGTCAAAATAGTTGACATGTTTCCCCATCACAAACTCTGCATACAATTTTTATAGGAAGTACATCGTTACTTCCCCATTGTTATGAGGGGGGATGTCAAAAACCATGTACCACCTATCCATCCAATTGTCTCCGATGGGTGTAAAGGTGCACCACTCAATAGAAATATGTGGCCTGTTGATCTCCGAAATTTCATCCATCCTAGGAAGTCTAAACAATGCATAGATGTGTTGTTTTATTATTTTGAGCTTTTTTACCTCGTTGTAACTTAACCCATCAGCATATTGTTGTCTTTTCCTCTCCCTGTAAGATGCGATGCTATACAAAGCATCATTCGATCTTGCAATCATATGAACAATAGACAACAAACAATCTGACAAGGAGAGGTGGATCTCATCTCCACCCCTCCAAGTATAACCAATCTCTCTCAAATGGGCCATAAACCTCAGTATATCTGCATTGTTAACCATAGTAGCCACTGCAATCATAAATATAAATAAGATATCATTAGAAATATAAACACATGATATAATGACATATCTAAGCACTGAAAACTGTATAACTAATGACATATAAACAAAATCTATCATGTAAATTTATAAATTGATCTTCAATTTTACAGTAAAGAATAAACATTTAACATTTTTTCATTTCATATTTATGTCCTAAATTCAAGTATTAATTCCATTTTTTAAGTACATGCATGTGTACATAAAGTGTCTTGAGTGCATATGTTGATTGCGAAGCTCCTCTAGCTTATTTTAAGGCTTGGATTATGAAGTTTCGTTGAAATTGTGAGGTGTTGATTATTGCCTTTGCAGGACCAGCTCCTAGATTGCGGGTAGAGGCAACAACTAGACCCTAGAATAGGTAGCATAATGTGTTGTTGATGAATAAAATCCTAGTATAGGCAACGATTTTGTTAGATATGTAATTATTTGTTGTAGTGTGATGTTTTTTGGACTCCAAAGTATATTTAGCAGATCTTTATGGATTTTATGGTTGCAAGGGTTCCATTGGATTATATCATGTATGATAGTATGTGGTTGGCATGTTTAATCAAATACATCAACCTACCTATGTATCTTCACGTTCATAGAGTCTATTGTTGAACTTTGTTGTCTGGACCTTAACCAAAAAGTACCGTTCGTTCAAGATGAAGTATTTGTTAAAAGCATGGGAAGCTTCTATACCTTATTTTAACACTTGGATTGGGAAGTTTCATCAAAACTATAAGGTGTTTATTGATGTTCTTGGAAGAGCAACTTCGAGAAGTTTCATCAAAATTATAAGGTGTTTATTGATGTTCTTGGAATAACAACTTCGATATTTCAGATAGAGGCAAGGGATTTACCATGTTTGTTTATGTATTTTAGGGGAATATATAAATTCTACTTGATTTTTTTTTAGTTGTATGCAATCTTGCAACATAATTGGCAAACTTTGCATATCTGTTAATTTTGGTTTGGATTCACAATAGTGAAGTTTTTTTGTTTTTTATGAGTTAATTGGGGTTTTGGTTTACATTGGACATGTAAATTACTTATGCAAACTTGCAATGCGCTACAATGTGATTGACAAACTTTGCATATTTGTGGATTTTGGTATGGATTCACAAGGATCCTTGTGAATATGCATATGGAAATAGTGAAATTAAATTGTTTTTTGAGTTAATTGGGGTTTTGGTTTCCATTGGGCATGGGAATTTTGGGTATGAATTTTGGTAAATAATCAAAATTATTTAATTTTTATTATTAAATTGGGGAATTGATTTCAATTGGCCAATTACATTGGGGTTTTTGTTTCCATTGGCCAATTCCATTGGGGTTTTTGTTTCAATTGACCATAATTTAATTTAATTTGGTTTAATTTTTCAATCTAGGGCAAATAAATTGATGAACAAAGAGAAAAAACATGAAAAGAAGGAGGAAAATACCTCACAAATAGGAGGTCTATCCAAAGGTGGAGATGGAGGGCTTTGGCACACCCAAAAACGCGTTCGCACAGTCGAGATTTGCTCCAACGTTGTCCAATAGCCGCGCGATGAGGAGAAAAAGATAGCCTCGGCCTATTTTAAAAAAAATCAGGCTCTCCAATTTGCGCCTCCGTTTTAGTGAAGAAAATCCGACGCGCGATTTTGTTCACTAAAACGGAGGCACGATTTGCTTGAATAAAACGGAGGTGCGATTTGTTTTACTATCCTAATTGGCTGCCAATTAGCAGCCTTTGGACTAGGCTTGGTAGGTTTGGGGTTGCTTGGGATGATTTCTTTTCTTTGAATTAAGAGTGATTGACTTCACTTCACCATTGCATCTAAAAGGTCCCTCAACTTCTTGTATACACCCTAGTACATGAAGCATGCATTCAAAGAATTTTCTATATAGAGAATTAATTCGTGTTGGCCCATTGTAATCAATTTTGACTTTGTCCAAAATGAGTTAAGAAAAAATAAGATCATTATAAAAATGCATGCATTCTCAAAATTAATCTCATGAAATTATTTTTATGGGAAATTTTATGAAATAATTTCTTTACAATGTTAAAATCAATATTTTCTTCAATCATGAATTCAATTGAAAAAAAAGACACAAAAAAATAATAATGTATTTTGTATATTATGTTTGTTGAAATCCTTGGGTAATATATTATACTTTTACCATTATGTACATATGACACGTGCTCCCCTTTCCTTTTTCGTTGATCAAGGCCATTATATACAATAATAGTTTGTTCATAGCAAACGTGTAATATTTCTTTTCTATCTAGAGTGAATGAATTTCATGTTTCCATCCATTGATTCCTTTTTCCAAATCTCCATATATTTTATGGACCATAAAAGATACATGCTTGGTTCTTTCTTCTTCCATTGCAATTCCCTATTAAAACTATGTTGATTTTTCTTCAAATTAAGTGATATTCCTTAATAGTTAAGGCTACCACTTTTCATCATTCAAGAACTATTTCTGCCAACCATATACGAGAAATTATATAAACTAATATAAATGACAAACGCATGCATACCCTGGCCATGGCCAAATTCTACCTCCAATTATCAAGTTTGGTTTAAGCATTTAATATATTTCCTTTGTTCTTTGTTGGCAAAAATTAACTTTCCTATTTACTATTGTTTTTCTTGCTATGTCTTTTGTCATTTCTTGCCTTACCTGTGCTTAACAATTCATGCAACTCCTCGTTCTCAAAGCCTCCAGCTCTAAAATTCAAGGAAGTGCTCATTCTCAAATCCTTAAAATCGAGGTAGGGACATCTAAGCTGGGTGCTCTTGTTATTACTATATAAAAATACTTTCCATTCATTTTACTTTATTTGCTTTGATTTTTATTAAATGTTTAATGTAAATATTTTCTTCATTCTCAAATCCTCAAAATCGTGGTAGGGACATCTAAGCTTGTTATTACTATATAAAAATACTTTCCATTCATTTTACTTGATTGGATTTGATTTGATTTTTATTAAATGTCTAATGTAAATATAGAAAATATCGAAGATTGAGAATTTTCAAAATAATATTAATCATTAACTTTAAAACTAATTATTTAATGAATTGATTAGAGGATTGAAAAACTAAACTCATTTTCTTTTAAAATACTTTTATATTTATGAGATATACTTAAATCAAAATCAATATATAAAATCATATTTTAATTAGTAACATCTCAAATTATTTAAATTAAATTTGAAAATATTAATGTAAATATATACTAATAGAACATGAAGGCTCATATATCCAGATGAATTTACATTAACAAAAAAAGATATTTTATAATTCTTGATATTGTGCCCATATATCCTACATTGAATCATGAAGAAATATTATTCTTATCTGTTCTTCTCCTTTAGATTAAGCAAACACATCTTCTTCTCCGTTAGATTAAGCAACGGTTTACTACTTCGAAAGCATCTTAATCCTAATACATTAGGCAACTATTTATTACGTGAAAAGCGTAATTGTGGCTAACGCTAGGGTAATATATTCTCTCGATACATGACAGACTCGTCACATAATATCTGTTCTCGGGCAACAATTAACCAAGTATAATATCTTAGCTGTATTACATAAAAGGGTGAAAGCAAAGAGAAAATATATATTTAGGCACAAACCATTCCATGAAAGTATAAAAGCAAACATTGCTTTGCTCCATTGGAATAAGTTCTCGAGACCAGTAAGTCTAGACCTGAGTACCAACGGAAGTTATGAAACTCTATGTATTGTTTGTAGATCATTATTAATAAACCAAACTACAAGCGCTGTGGATAGTTGTTTCAACGGATCGAAATAGACACATCTGAGTCAATGAATTGATAACGACGAGGTTACTTAGCCGTGACCTGGTTCGAGGCAGCTTCTATATCCCCCATCTTGTTATGAATTTCGGGAAGCATTACTTCAGGATTGAAAAGCAGTTCCGGTGAACTTTTATCGGTTGAGATCTTCCCATCCTTCAGTTTTCCCCACAGAACAGCGTATACTCCTATAGCAATCAGAACTCCTCCCAACACACTGTATTTCGTGGATAAATGCAGTTAGCGCCTTGAACAATACTATTTGCAAAAACGTTTAACCTCGATTTCAATTTGAGGTGCTTTGGAAGGGTATAGAAACAAACCTTCCCAGAAAGATGTTCTCAGAGAGAATGAGAGATCCCATAATTGCCACGATTATCATCATTAACGGACTGAATGCTGTCACAAATACAGGTCCTTTTAAGCGCATGCACAAACCTTGTATGTAATATGTAATTGCTGACGTCACCACTCCCTGCACCCAACAATATATATTAGTTGCTGATGTATATACTTTACTTCGTATCCCAATCTCCAACACCTCAATTCAATGCCGAAAAAGCATATTGAAGCGATTTCCCCCAAACGAAAGAAAAGAGATTAACTTACTGCGTAGACTGCAGAGAGAAGGTTGATGTCCCATCCTATAGCCCAGCGGGAGGAATCGAGCCGTACTACAGCTAAGCTGAGAACGGTCGCCTGTAATGTTCCAAGAAAACATATTAAGGTGGTAAGAGAGAGGTGAGCAGAATATTTCTTCAGTACTGCATCCTGCAAAAACAAAATGGTTAATTAGAATTGTAATTAGTTTATAAGCTTTTTTATTTGAAATTTCGGGTGGCGTAATGCTTATGTTTTTTCATCTAATGAGATAAGACAAGGGTAATGTAAAGATTGATTTTAGAGGAGTCTTTCAAAATTCTATATAAACTATTATTAAAAGAAAAGGAATATAAAAAATAGGGAGTCGGTAATGAATGGATAAGTCGGAAGTATGAATGGATAACAAAAAAATGTGATATAAAAAAGAAAAATGAACAATGATGAGGATAACATGACCAAATGGATTACATGAAGAATGCTGGTGATAACATGTAGCTAGACATGAATAGCTCAAAGTTGAACTAGTTTAACTATAACAATATGAGAAATGAAAAAATTCCAAACTTTATCCATTCCATTATTATCTCTCAACCAATTTCATCTATATCCTCCTAGTCCAACCACAAATTTCATCCCTATCCCTATCGTGATCCAACCACAAACTATCCAACCAGAGCCTTATGTAGATCTACTAATTTCAGTATCAATGATTACAAATACTTAGAGAGAGCCATGTGAAAACTAAATGATTACCTGCAGAATAAACAAGGCTGACCAAGCAAGAGTGGCAGCCATTATAAGAAGGGACCCTATGATCCAGTCATTCTTATCGGGGACAGCAGCAGCTACTGACGTTCCACTTGAAGGTGTCTGGGGTAACTGATGACGTGGAGACCAAACCATCTGAACAATAGGACCTTTATATAAGGTCATAAGCATTGCTCCCGCTACGCACACGATCGTTCCGACTATCTTGGCCTGACTCCGTACCTTTTTTATATTAACCCTCTCCATCCTACGCAAATACGGATTTCCCGTCAAGACCATTAAACAAAGTAATTGATGGCATCTAGTGCCCACTACAATATATGATTGAACTTAACTTTGCGATTTGATTACCTGAAGAGGAGAGCCAAGACGAAAGTCATAGCCGGGAGTACATTACTCAATGCACAGGCATACGTTGGAGATGTTAATTTCAAACCCAGATAGTAGAAATTCTGGTCGATGACAGGCCTGTAGAAATGCATTCAGAATATTCCATATTTAGATTAAAGTACTCGCCATGCATTCACAGAGAATATTCCGTATTTAGATAACTACAGACGCAATCAGAAATGGAATGGAGTGAATGATCTGAACAGGAGGAGGAGACATCAAATTATGACATATTGCATACCCTAACAAACCCAGTGCAAAAATCTGCCAGAATACGGGAAAAGTCAGCTTGGGCCGTACCTTCCTGCAATGCATTGTAAGTTAGTTAACAGAGATGAACTGATTAGCAGAAGACTGACTTTATAAATTGTTAGGAGAAGTTGCAAAGACATAAATGTATAGAATAGCTCTGATACCTTTCAATGAAGAAGGCAAAAGGAGCGAGGACAATCGTAGCAGCGACCTGCCTGTATACTACAAGCACATAGTGATTCATCCCTCCGTTAAGAGAGACTTTGGAGATAATGTTCATACCAGCATACCCAAACTGTAGGGATATCATCGCTACATAGGGTTTCGATTTCTCCATTAGCATCGCCATCGATAATCAAATTTTCAAGAACCTCAAAAACAGAATACCCTTCCCTCTTCAAGTTGCGAATGCGACCGAGTGAGTAGTCACCGGAACTTCTCCTCTGTGCAATCGCAAAGGATGAATTTTCTCGACACCCGAACCATATTATTTATAGATGAACAAAAATCTAGCGGATAGATTTTGTCATTTCAAATTATTCTAGTAACAGTAGCTATAACTACGGCCACGATTACGAAAAGCACAATACAGCAACTGAGAAATACGAATTCGATTTACTCCCTAATTCTTTTTTGGGTTCATTGACAGCCCACGAGATCAGGGAGGGGCCAAACACTTATTAAACAATAACAAAGCATTGGTTATTGCGCCCATTAAACTAAACGCAAATTGTTATACGTGAACAGAAGGAACACAAGAAATTGTGGAGTCTGACGTCGAATGGAGAAAAGTGAATCATTTGCACGCTCACGTCTATAGGTGAATTGTTGGAGACAAAGAACAAACAAGTGGAATTGGTGGGGAACGATAAATAAACTCTTGCCACGATAGCCAGGACCCCCCAATTTTCTGTACTGCCTGCCATATTTTTTAAGGCGTGGAATAGAAAAATAGACCATGTGACAAATGAGCGGTTTCCATCTATTGGGCCATGTTCTGTAGAGAGGACGGGACACCAATGACAGATATAAACATCTTGTGGTGCGTGACAACACGGCTTCAACGAATGAAGAAATAGACGCTGCATATCAGAAAGAGCATTAAAGGATTAGGAATTTATTTTACAGAGAAAATTTGTCATTTTCTTCTATGTTTAAAGACTCTAAGAAATGCAATCATTGTAGAGTGAAGATATTCAAAACCATCACCATAAAATCCTAAACTTATGACACATAAAGCGGAATAATATATAAAAGATATCTGCGCAAGATAGTGGAATGTTTAAAAACTGCTCCGAATTTAAAAAAATCGGTTCGTCTTGTTTTAATTATATTTCTTTATTTATTTTCTTATTAAAGGAAATCGGTGGAAAATATCATAAATTAAAAAATTCCATACGATAAACATATAGCACTAAAATGTATATATCAATGCCGTTTAAATGTTTTTATAAAGTATATTAATATATAAATATAAGCTAACACCAAACAATTAATTTATTTATAAATAGAAGCTAACACCAAACAAATAATGAATAAACCTAGAACTTTTATATTATTAGTTTATAAAAAGTAATTTATTCTTTTGAAGTATAATAATTTGTAAATATAGGGAATTGCCAAACGAAATTTCGAATATCAATACCATCCACTTAGACAGGTTGTGACTATTTCATATAATGGCATCGTAATATATTCGAAAAGATCATAATATATATGGAGTGTAGCTTTCTGGGTTTATGTATAAAAAGAAACAATATGCTCTTGTAATAGAATATGCTCTTGGAGAATTCTCGGTAGAGTGGAAAATGAGTTTTCAACTCTTCCCCTAGTTAAGATTTTGAATACAAATTTGGTTGAAACACTAGTGTGTTGGTCAAGATTTTTAATTAAAGAAGTTGAAAGTCTATCAAAAAATGTATTTAAATGGTAATTTTGAACTTAGTTGCTATGTTTAAGTTTTAGTAAACCATAAGTTGCAAATTATATATATATATATATATATAAGTAAAATATATGTACTAAGTTTTTGGATGCTAAAATTGTAAGTAAAAGGATACATGAATGGTAAATGGTATGGAATGGGAAACCACTTAGTTTTGTGAAAATAGTTGGCTCTTAAACAAAGGCTAAAATATATAATTTTATATAGATTATGCATAAGAGATTATTAGAGTTAATATAAGCACCAAACAAAAATAAAATAAAAAAATATGAAAAACCAAAAACAAAACTAAAGCCTATATTTAAATCTTAATCAAGATACATTTAAGCATAACAAGATACGATCACTATGAAATGAATCAATACTATACACTTGTTACACTTAGGTTAATCTTCTTGATAAGCTCAAGCAAATCAAAACATTAAAATAATATCTAAATTTCTATCAACATTATTAATAATTAATTAAAAAAAAATAATAATTATTTAAAAGATTTGAAATTTATAACTAATTAATAATTATTTAAAAAATAAAATAATAAATAATTACTTAAAAATAAAATTAATTATTTAAAAAATAAATTCATAATTTGGAGTGAGATAATAATATCGTTATTATAAAGAACACACGCGTTAAAATGTAAATAAAACAAGGACTATATTACAAAATATAGTGCCTTGTCATACATAGGATACAAGTTGATAAAAAATATGATTAATTGCAACAATATAGATTATATTAATATAGTTAATAAAGTTTAGGTAAAGTAGTCACACAATAACATATTAGATAGTAATAAACAAAAGGTTAGGCGAGAATATAATTCTGGTTATGTCAACCGTGATCCTAAACAAAAGTAACAATAGAAGTCTACAATGAAGGAATGATGTAGAGGCATAGATAGTCTAAAGTGTGTATAAATGCCTAATGGTTAAACAAGGTTTTGAAAATCGAATGTTTCCTAAACCTATAAGATATAAACAAACTTACGAAATTTTGTATATGTATAGATACTTTGTTAGATTAGTGGATTTATAAAACAAAATTGTCACTTCTTATTCATAAGAAAGTAAAGGGCTATGTTTTTGAGACTCTAAAGAAGCATTATATACTTGAGTTCGCGAGATAATTATCAGTATTTCAGATATGTATATGATAATATTCCATATTAATGCCTAAATTTCATTGCTATTCTATCTCTTTTTTTTATTCTTTTGAGAAAGTTTCATGGTGAGTAAATGTAAGTAGAAAATTAACAATTAATAATGATTTAAAGGAGAAATAAGTATTGCTATGTGAAAGTTGTAACATTTTCTTATTGCATCAAGAGTTGTCAAATTTATATATTTTGTTCATTTTACTAGATAGAGTTTTAATTGTAGTTTTGATTTGTTTTCTATATCCACTCACCACTTGTAGATATAAATGTTCTTCATCTCTAGAATAACAAATTTTCTATATTAACACCATGTTTATATTCTATACTAACACCATATCCCCTTATCCGAAAAATAAAATCATATCTTCTTAATAATAAGAAAGAAAAGAGGCTCGAGTATACCATAAGAGTTAGAAAGATGATCCTCCCTAATTCAAATATATATGTTATAATATTATATAGCATATTTTTTTTTTTGGTTCCAATGCAAAATGTCCTAAAGCCACATTATTTTTATTTCGTTTTTTTTATGTTCTTGTTATTTTGTAAAGAAAAGTTTGATAGTGAGTAAATGTAAATAAACTAGCGTAGATCCAAATCCTAGGCTCTATCAAACTTCGAGATGGATCAAATCTTTCGAGGTGCAAACCTCTTCTTTGGTATCCATTGATTTGATTCAAAATAAAAGACACATATTTTTATTTAAGGTCCACTTATAATTTCTTTACTATTAATATTAAATATTATTTATGGCCAACATATAATATTTATTATTATTTTTTATTTTGTTAGGAACGAACATTGCATCATTTCCCCACACATGGTTTTAAAACCATATGCAAGGCCCTCCTAAAATCATGGGTTGTTTAGGAGGCCTTGCACATGGTCTTAAAACCATTTGCAAGGCCCTCCTAAACGATGTACAATAAAACCATGGGTTGTTTAGGAGGCCTTGCACATGGTTTAAAAACCATGTGCAAAGCCTCCTAAACCATGTACATGTGCAAAGCCTCCTAAACCATGTACAATAAAACCATGGGTTGTTTAGAATGCCTTGCACATGGTGCAAGGTTTATTGTTTTGTTAGGTAGGAAGATTACAACATCTCCCCCATATTAGATTGTTTTGTGGCTGCCATTTATTTTGTCTTATAAGAAAATTGATTTTTTATTAATAAAAATAACGTTAAGAAAGTGATCTTATTTTTTATTTTGTGTTACAAAATCTCTCCCATAATATTCACTATCACTATTATTTTTTGCCGACATGTTACAAAAGTTGCATCACGTTACAAGATCTCTCCCATAATATTCACTATCACTATTTTTTTTGCCAATATGTTACAAACGTTACTAAAGTTACATCACGTTACAAGATCTCTTCCATACTGAGTTGTAGAGCGCCTCTCAACGCAAAAATAAAAAAGTTGAAATTTGAAAAAGAAAATGTCCATATCCAATATTTGAAAGTTGTACAAATTTCTTGTCCCAATTGAAATTTTAAGATTCATATATTCTCTTTATATCATAAGATGGGGGCGTTCATTGTACAAATAAGATTACTATGGGATTTTTTCCATCTTCTTTATCCCCATTTTCCACTTATGACCATACATTTTTCTCCATCTATAGAACAATGAAGTTAATATTGACATCTTATTTGTCTTCTACATTGTTTAAATATGGTTGCTCACATACTTGCTATCTTTTAATTATAGATTTATGTGATTTTTTCATCCTTGTTGAGATTAATTAGTAGCAATGCATTTGTATTATATTTTATAAATTAATATTAATTTTACTAGTGTACCACAATGCATTTAGATCGTGATTAGCAACATCATCCTCAGTAACTTGAAGAACGTCTTTAAATATAGATCGTGATTAGCAACATCATCCTCAATAACTTGGAGAACGTCTTTAAATATAATAACTATGCATATCTCTAGCATTTTTATGTAATACATAATTTAATAAACACACATCATTTAATATATTGCAAGGGCTTGCAAGATAATGATGGATGAAAAAATGACAATGGGATTTTTGCAAATGTACTCATGTAGGAACGTGAACACGATTGTTTTCCTATCAATTTGGCACCTTTGAACCACCACCATGAATTTCCATATTAGCTAACAAATCATGGAAAATATGTATGCATAGTTAGGATCATGCATACATGATTAATGTGCATGCGTAAGTGCATCTAACATACCTCAAAATCATACAAGAAAAAAAATTGCATGCGTAGATTTTATCGTCATTTACTAGCAGATGTAATGTCACCAAAAATTGAAAAAAAAATGTAGGCTAGTGAAAACTACCCAAAGGGATCATTAATACTCATGTGGAATTACATGTGCCACTTATACTTTCGATTTCTTCAAAAACTGCCCATACTGTCTTGTTAATCTCTTATCCATTTAGTGATTATGAGTTTGTTTACTTCTTATGTCTTAATTATGTTATTTAAACTATTGCTACATCTTAGTTATTATTGTCGGTGAATTCATGAATTGTATAGATCATTGTTTTACTCCTGCACATGTGTACTTTGTTTATTTAATAAAAAGTAACTTAACTTTGTTGATAGGAACAAAGTGGTGGAGTGGTGGGACTTGTTCTCCCATGACGATCTGAGAGGTAAGGTATTACTTGGTTACATAGGCTTAATTAGTTCAATCGAACTAAGGCACCTCTTTTATTTACTTATGTAGTTCATTACTTTGCGACGGGATCTGGCATAAAGTGTGTTGACCGTCTTGATCCTAGAGGACCTGCTGCTAGTTGTTATGCTGCTTAATGACTTGGTTTTTTTATAACTTGGTAAGTGTCATTAACGTCAATTTAACTAGTACAGCTAAATTTTTTGTACACTAATTATTCTTCGTTATGTTTTAGATTCGTTATTCTTTATGACGTTGATACATTTTATGTTCTATGTATGCTTTTACTATATTTATTAACATCTCTTGCGTTCTTTTGTTTGACAGGTTATTATAGTCAAAGATGTTAAGAGTGAACATGGAATATTGCATATGCCCTGTTCGCTAAGCATTTATGCTTAACATGTTTTGTATTGGATTTCAATACAAGGTTGTGAGCCTAAAGTGTAATTTGTTTTAACTTCTAAGGTGTATGCCTTATGGCATTATACCTTGGACTAACACCACCGATGGACTATGTATTATCGTGACCTTACCATTGCAAAGCATGTAAAACATTAACGCTGTAATGGGATTTGGGTTGGTGACATAACATATAGTACAAACCATACAATAGCAGGGTTTAAGATTTAATGTGGGAGGTGGTCATACATTGTAATGCAACGAAAAATTACTATGGAGAGTGGGTTTTTATGTGGGTTTAATGGCTTCCAGCTGGTGCATTAAATGCGCTTAGACAACCGTGACAACCTTCCCTTAGGCTTGGCTCACGAGGGTTGTGCAAAGTATTACCATTTGGGGTTTCTGCGTTTTGGATCTACGAAGGAGGAAAGCCATGGATGCGACCTTAAAACTATGAGGTATTCCTGCATTGAGTTTATACACCTACATAATGTTTTGGTTGAAGGTTTGATAACATGGCCATACTCCTCATCCCTCCTTTTTCTTGTGTTCTGCAGGTGCCATCGGGTAATGAGGACCAGCGTCGCTCAACTCTGTGGGCTACAAGCGTTTCATTCGTGGCCACGGTAAGCCTATGAGAAAGCCTCTACTTGCTATCTCTCGACCCTCTTGGCTAGACTGCGTATAGATTGGTTTCTTGGTTTGGGTTTCACGTTGTGGGTTTCGATGTGGGGTTTGAATTTCACCTTCGGGCATATGATTACATACTTTGATTTATCAAAAGGTTTAAATGGATTTGGTCAAGGAGTGAAGACTTGCGGCTCCTTTATTCATGTGTAAAAAATTTGGGTTTGTAGATTAAACAATGGTTTGGGCCTTTGAGCCATGAGTTGCACCATTGCTTGTAATGGTGCCATAGCCCATTAGCATGCCCGTAAGAATTTTATGTTTTCTTTGAAAATGATTGAGTGGAGACTGTACGATTTTTCCCTACTGTGTAATGATATTTACACCCTGCTTTTTTAATAAAGGACTCCCGTCAATTTGCTTACTATTTTTGTAAAAAAATGTGCTAAGTCATGGTTTAATAGTTTGGTTTAGTCACAGGAATTCACTTGCATTTGAGGTCTGTGTAATATGTATATTTTAATGGTTGTATTATGTGGATAGCGTGGGTGGTTGAGAGGCCAAGACCATGAATGGGTTGATCCTACCCCATTGTGGCTGCGATAGCTCTGATATTATTTCATCTTTTGCTTATCCTGAATTAGATAGTGTAGCATAGGGTTAAATTGGTAGAGACTGTGTATTAGTTTTAAAAGTTGGCCAAGGCCGTGACTTAGGTGAGCGCTATGCATTAGTGGGTTTCGTAGAGGCCACGGTTTATAGACCCTCGATGGTGTTGGTTGTTTAAAATGTAAAATGGACTCTGTGTATTTTTATTTGATCTCGGTCGAGGTCGTGAATGTATTAGGGTCTTAGGACCTTCATGTTAAAACTTGCATTTGTTATTTATTTTGTATGGATGTATTTTAATAAATGAAAACATATTGGGCTTGCATGCCCACAGGATTCGATTCCTATTATTGTTTGCAATCTATGGATTTATGATATGATTTTGGTGTTGTTTTACTGTATAAGATATATTATTTTAATTTGGCTATGGTAATGTTTATTGAGTTATGTAAATTTTGTTTATGAATTATGATCAAAGAATTGTAAAGGACCACATGGATGGTCATGATGCCTCCTCTAATTAATCATAATGTTGTTTCATTTATGTGGAGTATTTTTAAATGTAAAAAAGTAATAGGGTTACAGACATTGAAAGGTCTTAGATGAGTTATTTAATGATTGAAATAAATGTATAGCTATTTTTCATAAGATTTTATACATGATCGTCTTATTTATATGTATATGTAATTATCTTATAAAATAGTTCTAGTTGTAAGTAATACCCTAAGGTATCTATTTAGTATATTTATTTCTTAAACTTACTACTATGATTAAATCTACTATAATCTGAATCATGTCTCTACTGACAAATGTAATATGTCAGTAGAGATATAAATAATAGGTGGACAATCAATATCAGGTCTGGATTTACCTAGTTTACAATATTAATTTCTAAATGTGGAATGAATATAGAAACAAACTTTAGAGATGGAAACCTATCTATATATAGCCTATGGAAAATATTTACTACCGTAGGAATTATTGAAGAGAATACAATCCCTAGTAGAATCTAGGAAGAACATCAATTACATAAGGTTAGTAAATTCATTGGAAACATTCATCTAACATACTCATTATATAATATAGAAGATAACATAGATAGTCTAGGGTTAGATTTTAAGAAATGTAACCCTAGAGGATATGGACAGAACCAATGAATTCGATGGTTAATAATAACTATAAAAAGTTTTACATAAAGCAACCGGCATTTACCCTAGAAATGAAATTTGACATACCAAGAACTCATACCTATAATTTATCTTTCTGAAGCTCCTTTAATGGTTGACCCTACACACTTTTTAAATAACCAACATTATCAATTTAAGACAGATATACCTCTGATTTGGATGACCAAATCATATGGGAACTACCATGCTCCACCCAACCATGATCAGGAACCGTTCCTGGTTCTAATACAGATTCCCCTGATATGGAAACCAACAAGCAAATAGCTTGGAGCTCCTAAGGTAGAGTTTCCTAACTGGTAATTAGTTCTGAATCAATCATCTTTTCCCCGCAAGAAAATTTCTCAGAGAAAACACTTGAGAGAAAAACAGGCAGAATAATAATTCTCCAAGATAAAAATCAGAACCCCAAGCTTTTCCTTGGCTTGAGTCTTTATAGACAGACTTTTCAGTCAAAGGGTCAGTTAAATCAAGAAATCCTTTATTTCTTGATTTAACCCTTTTTAATTTACTAGTGTAATTTTGAATCCTTAACCTAGGAACTTTTAACTAGTTCCTAGTTAGTCTTTCATAGATATTTCACTATTTATTAATCCTTTAATAATAAATAATAATTGGTGGAGCTTCTCTTCTTTCTTTATTCAATTATAGTTAATCATAATTAATTCTTTATACATACTATTTATAAAATACATAGCATTAAAATACTTGTTAACATTTTTCTTTGGGCATCGTGTATTATGATCCCTAGACTTAATGACACTTCTTCATGAAGGTCAAGTAGATAGATGGTTTAGGTCTACTAGGCTAGGCAAGTCTAAACATCCTTGCATGTTGGATTTCCATCGTATAACGTGGTATCTCTTCAGTACCTGATGAGAATACAGAAATTCATAATTTCATTTAATCACTTATAAATAAGTATGATGAGATCAATATTTTTCTCGAGTCATTTTTAGTCGGAAGTTATTAAAGTTTTTTTCAATAACCCCTAGCGCTTACCAGAGCCCATACTCAGAGCTTATAATAGGGATTTAAAAACATAATGTAATTCTATAGCTCTCCCTCAACACTAAATGCTAGGATGTACTTGTATGATACACCTAGGGATACAATGGCCAAGGATCTGATGCTCCAGAGCTTATGCTCAACATCAACATGGAATGCTCCAAAGCTTATGCCCAACATTTCCAATTATATTTTCATGTGTTCCAGAGCTTTATACTCAACACAAATGTAAGTACTCATGTGCTTCAGATCCTCTCACTCAACTCAAAACATCTTATTGATCATGTGCTTCAAGGTCCATGCCCTAACACAAAACATTTCGTCAATCATGTGCTTCAAGGTCTACACCCAACAAAACCAGCATATACATACATATATATCATCAATAATTGACTTACACCCAATATACAAAACAAATCATTATGTTCATATGCAATGGGGTCTCTGATCCAATATAAAATAAATCATCAATATAATCATCTTGATCAATAGGTTAATGGCTATAAATGGTAGGTCCAAAATTTGGGATATTACATCCCTCCCCGCTTAGTACAACACCGTCCTTGGTGTTCTAGGGACTCTGAATGATATCATGAAACAAGGTGGGGTAAGCCTTTCTCATTGTGGCCTCATTCTCCCAGGTAGCCTTATATACCTCAAAGTGCTTCCATTGCACTTTCAATTAGACTACAATGTGCTTCCAAATATGCACTTCTCTCTTGTCCAATATATGCAAAGGCTCATGGGAAAATTTCCCCTCAGGTTCCACCCGCAATAAGGACCAATCAATGACATGCTTAGTTTCATAAACATATTTCTTTAATAAAGATGCATGGAAAACATTATGAACTCTTATGTGCACAGGTAATGCTAGTTCATAAGCCACTGTTCCTTTCTTGGCTAGAATTTCGAAAGGTCCACAAAATATAGGTGCTAACTTACCACACCTACCCAAGCTCAAAGAGCTTCGTTTTTCTTTCACATTCAAGTAGACATGCTCACCTACTTGATAGTATTTATCTTTTATTTTATTTTCTGCCTAGCTTTTCTGATGGTCTTGTGCCTCTTTAAGGTTTCCCTAGACCTTGGTAACTAACGGTTCCAAGTCCAATAACAAGTCGAGCCCTAACATGAGCCGATCCATTGAATTGTCCCAAGTAACTGGGGTCCTGCACTTTCGTCTATAAAGTACCTCAAAAGTACTCATCTTGGCAGAAGCTTGATACCCGTTGTTATATGCAAACTATGCAAGGTGTAGATAGTCCTCCCAATTGGTGGGGTTGTTCATGGCATACATTAGAAGCATGTCTTCAACAATTTGGTTTACTCGTTTAGTCTTCCCGTCTGTCTGCGAGTGATAAGCAGTGCTAAAGTTTAGTTGTGTCTCTAATTCAGAGAATAAATATCTCCAAAAATATTCTGTAAACTTAACATCTTGATCTGAGATAATTGCTTTGGGTATCCCATGCAATCTAAATATCTCTTTTAGGAAAATATAAGCAATGTTCATAGCCTTGTAGGTTGATTTCATGGGGATGAAGTATTCTGCCTTTGACAGTTTGTCAATGACTACGATGATGGAATCATTTTGGTTCTTTGTTTTTGGTAAGCTAGTAATAAAATCCATACTGATAACCTCCCACTCCCATTCCAGAATGAGCAATGGATGTAGAAATTCTAAAGGATGCTGGTGCTTAGCTTTAACTAGCTGGAATTCCTGACATTTAGCAATAAACATTGCAATGTCAACCTTTAACTTAGGCCAGAAAAAGTGTCTCTTGACTGAAGATATCATCTTTTGATATCCCGTGTGCCCCAAGTAGGGTGCCCTATGAAATTCTGTGAGGATGCTGGACCGAATGTCCCCTCCATCTGGAACATACAATCTATCCTTGGACCATAGTAGTCTGGAGTCATCCACCTTGTATTCCTTTTGTTGTTGAAAAAATCGGTCCTCTTGAACCTTCTTGAGGATTTCCACATAGAATGGGTCAAACTTGTTGGTTGTTCTAATCTTCTCATGCAAATATGCATCAATTTGAATCAGCGTCACCTCATATATCATATGAGTTCATTGACTCAAAGCATTGGCAACTTTGTTCTCTTTGCCATTAATATGCTTTAGTTCAAAGTGATACTCACTCAAGAAATAAAACCATCTGGATCGCCTCACATTCTGATCAGGTTGATCGAATAAATATTTTAGACTCATATTGTCAGTCTTTAGAAGGAAATTCCTCCCATGAGGTAGTTCCTCCACATGTTCAGAGCATGGATGATGGTCGCTAGCTCAGGATCGTGCGTGGGATAATTCTTCTCATGCGATTTTAATTTTCACGATTCATAATAGATCACATGATCGTTTTGTAAGAGGAATCCTCTAATCCCTTCCTTTATTGCATCCATGCATACAAGGAACTCCCCATCGGGATCTGCAATCGTCAACACTGGTGTGGTCATCAAAATCTGCTTAAGCTTTTGAAAACTTTCTTCACACTTGTCAGTCCATAAGAACTTGTTCACTTTCTTCTGCAAAGCCATCATGGGGCAAGCAATTCTCAAGAAGTTCTCAATGAATTTTCGATAATACCCGGATAAACCCAAAAAGGACCTAATATCAGTGACACTAGTTGGGGTAGGCCAATCCTTTATGGCTTGAATCTTTTCGGGTCCATGACTATTCCTTCCTTGGATATGATGTGACCTAGCTATTGTATTTATGGTTTGTAAAAATCACATTTACTAAACTTAGCATAGAACTAGTGTTCTCTCAACACTTGAAGTACTCTACGAAGGTGCTCTGTGTGCTCCTCTTTATCCTTAGAATAAACTAGAATGTCATCAATAAAGGCTAGTACAAAGTTATCCAAATATTTACTGAATATGTTGTTCATCATACACATAATTTTTGTGGGTGGATTGGTCAACTCAAATGGCATCACTACAAACTCGTAGCGCCCGTACCTCATACGAAAGGAGGTATTTGGAATATCTTCATCTCGGATCTGTACATGATGGTACCCAGATCGCAGGTCAATCTTCGAAAATATTTTGGCTCCTCCCAATTGGTCGAACAAATCATCAATCCTAGGGAGCGGGTAAAGGTTATTTATAGTCATTTTGTTCAACTAATGGTAATCAATGCACATCCGCATCGTACCTTCCTTCTTCTTTACGAACAAAATTGGTGCTCCCCAATGGAACACACTGGGTCAGATATAGCCTTTCTCTATTAACTCCTACAACCGCAGTTTGAGTTCCACCAATTTTGGGGTACTCATGCGGTAAGGGGCTTTGGAGGCCGGAACTGATCTCGGGGTCAACTCGATGGAAAAGTCTAGATCTCATTTCGGAGGTAATCCAGGGACTTCCTTGGGAAAGACATTCTTGAATTCTTCAAGTACAGGGAAGTATTGTATGCATTGTTCTCTATTAGACTCTACGTCTCGGATGTTCACTGCAAATAATTTGCAGCCCTTCCGATCACAGTTCTTCACTTGAAAGGCAGAGATTTGTCTTACATAAAATTTCTTTGGGATTCCTTGAACCTTCACTTGGTTCCCTTGGCCATCAGTACACAAGATATAATTGTGTAGACAATCGAGCATGACATGGTGCTGTTCCGACCAGTCCATGCCGATAAGAATATCGTATGATCCTAAAGGTAGGATGTTCAGGTTTACCTTAGTAAGAAAACCATTTAGGTTTACTTCACATTCTTTAACAATTTTTGAAACCTTCTATTTTGTACCGGTGGGTAACTGTACCAGCCAAGATTTATCATGCTTTAGCTTTCCTAACTTGCATAATTCAACAATATTAGGTGCAACATAGCTCCGGAAAGCACCAGGATCAATAATTATTGAAACAGAGGTGTTCAATATCTTACCTTCGATCTCAACCATTGCAGCTTTATGGGCCGCATGTCGGCCATCTAATGCTGCATAGATTCATGGGGGTTCCCGCTATATCCTCAATGGTAGGTTCTTCTTGTAGGTTATGCAATACTATGACTGTTCTTGTTCTTACAATCTCGGGCATAATGTGGCCCGTTGCACTTCCAACACTTGATTGCCAAAGGGGTAGCATTGGCTCCACTCGCCACTTGCTTATTACCATTAGGAGCTGGTACATAAGGCTTCATACCAGTTTTGTTGAAGTTCTTGTTCACTTAAAAGTTGTTATTTTTATTTCTATAAGGCTAGGGGTTTGACCCAGACTTGCGGTTATTAGAAAAGTTTCTAGACTTTTCTTTGTTTCAGTTCTGGTTTTCTTGCCATAACTGCTCATGCTCATAGTAGAGTCGAGCCTTGTGTAGTGCAATATCCAGAGTCTCTTGCATGTCGAATTCAATCCTGTCCTAAAAGCCGACAGGAAGACATCCTAGGAATTGATGGATCTTCACCTTCTCTTCTTTGATATACGGTACATAATGCAATAGATCTGGAAATCTGTTTATAAATGCATCCATAGTCATGGACCCCATGCGTAGTTCATGGAACTCTTTTACCTTGTGGTCAAAGAACCTTTCTGACATGTATTTTTCTTGGAAAATCTTTCAGAAGTTTTCCCAGCTTATTTCTCACAGCTCATATTTCTTGGTTTGCATTAGATCTCGGCCACCATCTTGTTTCCTTACCATTAAGGTTGTAGATAGAAATCCTAGCCTGCATCACACTTGAATATTTATGAACTTGGAAATACTTACTCATTCCGAGCAACCATTCTTTAGCCTTTTCTCCCGTATTTACTTCACCTTCATAGGTGAGGGCTCTTATTTTTTGAAACTCCCTCTGGATACTGTCATCACTTCTTTTCCTCTTTCTCTGTGGAGAAAGTGAGTCACCACTAGCAAGACTGTGTAAATCTCCTTTAGTTGCTTTAGGTGTACCTTATTTTTCTACTTCTCTTGGGCTGCTTTCCCGCTCATGGTAAAGTTCTCTTTTGGATGTGTTGGTGGACTGGGTAGGTTTACCTTGCAGGCTCCCTCCCATCATGTTACACAACAATGCTTCATTTATAGCTTGTTGTTACTTTCTTTCATTTAGACTGTCTTCTCTGAAACTTTTCAGTTCAGCTTAAAGACTGTGCAAGGTTTTTAGCACATCAGAGTTTATCTTGACCACCAAGTTCACTTCTGAAGTGGGGGTTGTCATTTCTTCCTGTCGGCTATTTTCTTCCTTAGTATTCATAAACTCAACCGCAGTGCAAAATTTTTCCTGTAACACAAAATTTTTAAATAGCAGCAAAAATTTATGTTAATAACAAACATTACTTATCATACTTTATTTTCTCTACGTAAATTCCTGGTGCACCCATAAGTCTCTCGGTATTGACACTCAGCTCTAATACCACTTGTAATGTCCCCAAAAATTGAAAAAAAAATTGTAGGCTAGTGAAAACTACCTAAAGGGGATCATTAATACTCATGCAGAATTACATGCACCACTTGTACTTTCGATCTCTTCAGAAACTGCCCATACTGTCTTGTTAATCTTTTATCCATTTAGAGATTATTAGTTTTTTACTTCTTATGTCTTAATTTTGTTATTTAAACTATTGCTACATCTTAGTTATTACTGTCAATGAATTCAAGAATTGTATAGATCATTTTTTTGCTCCTGCACATGTGTACTTTGTTTATTTAATAAAAACTAACTTAACTTTGTTGATGGGAACAAAGTGGTGGAGTGGTGGGACTTGTTCTCCCATGACGATCTGAGAGGTAAGGTATTACCAAGTTACACAGGCTTACTTATTTTAATTGAACTAAGGCACCTCTTTTATTTACATACGTAGTTCATTACTTTGCGACGGGATTTGGTGTAAAATGTGTTGACCATCTTGATCCTAGAGGACCTGCTGCTAGTTGTTATGCTACTTAATGACTTGGTTTTTTTATAACTTGGTAAGTGTCGTTAACGTCAATTTAACTAGTACAGCTAAATTTCCAGTACACTAATTATTCTTCGTTATGTTTTAAATCCGTTATTCTATATGACATTAATACATTTTACATTCTATGTATGATTTTACTATATTTATTAACATCTCTTGCGTTCTTTTGTTTGACAGGTTATTATAGTCAAAGATGTTAATAGTTAACATGGCATATTGCATATGCAATGTTCGCTAAGCATTTATGATTAACACATTTCCTATTGGATTTTAATACAAGATTGTGAGCCTAAAGTGTAATTTGTTTTAACTTCTAAGGTGTATGCCTTATGGCATTATACATTGGACTAACACCACCGATGGAATATGTATTATCGTGACCTTACCAATGCAAACCATGTAAAACATTAATGCTGTGATGGGATTCGGGGTGGTGACATAACATATGGTATAAACCATACCGTTAGCAGGGTTTAAGCTTCAATGTGGGAGGTGGTCATATGTTGTAATGCAACGAAACAATACTATGGAGATTGGGTTTCTATGTGGTCTTAATGGCTTCCAGTTGGTGCCTCTCAATGCGCTTGGAGAAGCATGATAGCATTCGCTTAGGCTTGGATCACGAGGGTTGTGCAAAGTATTGTCAATTGTTGTTTCTATGTTTTGGCTCTACGAAGGAGGAAAGCCATGGAGGTGAACTTACAACTGTGAGGTATGCATGCATTGAGTTTATACGCCTGCACAATGGTTTTGTTTAAGGTTTGATAACGCGGCCATACTCCTCATCCCTCCTTTTGCTTGAGTTTTGTAGGTGTTGTCGGGTAATGAGGGCCAGCGTGGCTCAACTCTGTGGGCTCCAAGAATTGCATTCGTGGCCATGGTAAGCCTGTGAAAAATCATTTACTTGCTATCTCTTGACCCTCTTGTCATAGACTGTGTATAGATTGGTTGCTTGGTTTGGGTTTCATGCTATGGGTTTGGATGTGGGGTTTGAATTTTTCCTTCGGGCATATGATTACAGACTTGGATTTATCTAAAGCTTTAAATGGATTTGGCCAAGGAGTGAAGAGTCGTGTCTCCTCTGGTCCTGTGTATAAATTTTGGGTTTGTAAATTAAACAATGGTCTAGGCCTTTGAGCCTTGGGCTTCCCATTGGAATGCCCATAAGAATTTTATGTTTTCTTTGGAAACGATTGAGTGGAAATTCTGTGATTTTTCCCTGCTATGTAATTATATTTACACCATGTGTTTTTAATAAAGGACTCCTGTCAATTTTCTTACTGTTTTTGTAAAAGAATGTGCTAAGTTATGGTTTAATAGTTTGGTTTAGTCACAGGCATTCGCCTGCATTTGAGGTCTTTATATTATGTATATTTTAATGGCTGTATTATGTGGACATCATGGGTGGTTGAGAGGCTAAGCCCATGAATGGCTTGAGTCTACCCCATCATGGCTGCAATAGCTCTGTGATATTATTTCATCTTTTGGTTATCCTGAATTAGATAGTGTAGCATAGGGTTAAATCGGTAGAGATTGTGTATTAGTTTTAAAATTTGGTCGAGTCAGTGACTTAGGGGAGACTTGTGCATCAGTGGGTTTCATAGAGGCAAGGGTTTATATACCCTCGATGGAATTGGTTGTTTAAACTATGAAATGGACTCTGTGTATTTTTATTTGATCTCGACCAAGGCTATGAATGTATTGGGGTCTTAGGACCTCCATGTTAATGCTTGCATTTGTTATTTCTTTTGTATTGGATGTATTTTAATAAATGAAAACATACTGGGCTTGCATTCCCACAGGATTCAATTCCTGTTACTGTTTGCAATCTATGGATTTATGATATGATTTATTGTATAAGATATATTATTTTAATTTGGCTATGGTAATGTTTATTGAGTTATGTAAAATTTATTTATGAATTATGATCAAAGAATTGTAAAGGACCACGTGGATGGTCACGATGCCTCGTCTGATTATTTATTATGTTGTTTCATTTATGTGGAGTATTTTTAAATGTCAAAATGTAATAGGGTTATAGACCTTGAACGGTCTTAGATGAGTTATTTAATGATGGAAATAAATGTATAGCTATTTTTCATAAGATTTTATGCATGATCGTCTTATTTATATGTATATACAATTATCTTATAAAATAGTTCTAGTTGTAAGTAATACCCTAAGGTATCTACTTAGTATATTTATTTCTTAAAATTACTATTATGTTTAAATCTACTGTAATTTGAATCATGTCTCTATTGAAAAATGTAATATGTGAGTAGAGATATAAATAATAGGTGGACAATAAATATTGGGTCTGGATTTACCTAGTTTATAGTATTAATTCCTGAATATGTAATGAATACAGAAACAAACTTTACAGATGGAAACGTAGCTATATACAACCTATGAAAAATATTTACTACCCTAGGAAGTATTGAAGAGAATACAAACCCTAGAAGAATCTAGCCATAACATCAATTACATAGGGTTAGTAAATTCATTGGAAAAATTCATCTAACATACTCATTATATATATTAGAAGACAACATAGATAGTCTAGGGTTAGATTTTAAGAAATGTAACCCTAGGAGATATGGACAGAACCAATCAATTCTGGGGTTAATAATAACTATAAATTTTTTTAGGTAAAGCAGCCAACATTTACCCTAGAAATGAACTTTGACATACTAAAAATTCATACCTGTAATTTACCTTCCTGAAGATCCTTTAATGGCTGAAACTGCACACTTTTTAAATAACCAACATTATCAATTTAAGACATATATGACCTCTGATTTGATGATCAAATCACTTCAGAAATACCACATTCCTCCCAGCCATGATCTGGAACCGTTCCTGGTTCCAATTCGGATCCCCCTGAGCTGGAATCCAACATGCAAGTAGCTTAGAGCTACTAAGGAAGGGTTTCCTAACTGGTAATCAGTTGTGAATCAATCCTCTTTTCCTTGTAGGAAAAGTTCTCCGAGAAAATGCTTGAGAGCAAAACAGGCAGAATAATAATTCTCCAAGATAAAAATCAGAACCCCAAGCCTTTGCTTGTCTTGAGTTATTATAGATAGACTTTTTAGTCAAAGGGGTAGTTAAATCAAGAAATATTTGATTTATTGATTTAACCCTTTTTGATTTACTAGGGTAATTTTCAATCCTTAACCTAGGAACTTTTAACTAGTTCATAGTTAGTCTTTCATAGACATTTCACTATTTAATAGTCCNTTCTCTTCTTTATTTATTCAATTATATAATTAATCATAATTAATTCTTTATACATACTATGTATAAAATACATAGTATTAAAATACTTGTTAACATTTGTCTTTGGGGATCATGTATTATGATCCCTAGACTTAACGACACTTCTTCATAAAGGCCAGGTAGATAGATGGTTTAGGTCTCCTACGCTAGGAAACTCTAAACATCCTTTCATGTTGGATTTCTCTCGTATAATGTGGAAGCTTGTCAGCACTTGATGAGAATACATAAATTCAAATTTTCATTTAATCACTTATAAATAATATGATGAGATCAATATTTTTCTCAAGTCATTTTCAATCGGATGTTATTAAATTCTTTTCAGTAACCCCTAGCGCTTACCAGAGCCCATATTCAATGCTTATAACAGGGAGTTAGAAACATAGTGCAATTTCAGAGCTCTCGCTCAACACTAAATGATAGGATGTACTTGTACAATACACCTAGGGATACAATGGCCAAGGATCCAATGCTCCAAAGCTTATGCTCAACATCAACATGGAATGCTCTAGATATTATGCCTAACATTTCAAATTATATTTGCATGTGTTCTAGAGTTTTATGCTCAACACAAATGTAAGTACTCATGTGCTTCAAAGCCTCTCTCTCAACAAAAAACATCTCATCGATCATGTGCTTCAGGATCCATGCCCTAACACAAAACATTTCATCAATCATGTGCTTCAGGGTCTACATCCAACACAACCAACATATACATACATATATATCATCAATAATTGGCTGACCCCCAATATACAAAACAAATCATCATGTTCATATGCAGTGGGGTCTTTGACCGAATATAAAATAAATCATCAGTATAATCATCCTGATCAATAGGCTCATGCCTATAAATGGTAGGTCCAAAATTCAGGATATTACATCCCTCCCCGCTTAGTACAACATTATACATGGTGTTCTAGGGACTCTGAATGATATCATGAAACAAGGTGGGGTAAGCCTTTCTCATGGTGGCCTCATTATCCCAGGTAGCCTGATATACCTCAAAGTGCTTCTAGTGCACTTTTAATTGGACTATAGTACGCATTTGAAGCTGCACTTCTTTGTTTCCCAATATATGCAAAGGCTCAGGGGAAAATTCCCCCTCGGGTTCCACTTGTAATAAGGACCAATCAATGACATGCTTAGTGTCATAAACATATCTCTTTAATAAAGATGCATGGAAAACATTATGAACTCTTACATGCAAAGGTAATGCTAGTTCATAAGCCACTAGTCCTTTCTTGGCCAGAATTTCAAAAGGTCCACAAAATCTAGGTGCTAACTTACCACACCTACCCAAGCTCAACCAGCTCCATTTTTCTTTTAGTTTTAAGTAGACATGCTCACCTACTTGATAGTATTTATCTTTTCTTTTATTATCTGCATAACTTTCTGACGGTCTTGTGTCTTTTTAAGGTTTCCCTGGACCTTGGTAACTAACTGTTCCAAGTCCAGTAACAAGTCAGCCACTAACATGAGCCAATCCATTGGACTGTCCCAAGTAACCAGTGTCCTACACTTCTGTCCATTGAGTACCTTGAAAGGACTCATATTGGCGGAATCTTGATGCCCGTTGTTATATGAAAACTATGCAAAAAGTAGATATTCCTCCCAATTGGTGGGATTATTCATGACATACATTTGAAGCATGTCTTCAACTATTTGGTTTACTCTTTCAGTCTTCCCATCTGTCTGGAAGTGATAAGCAATGCTAAAGTTCAGCCGCGTCTCTAATCTAGAGAATAAATATCTCCAAAAATTTGCTGTAAACTTAACATCTCGATCTGAGATAATTGCTTTGGGTATCCCATGCAATCTAAATATCTCTCTTAGGAAAATATCGGTAATGTTCACAATCTTGTAGGCTGATTTCACGGGGATGAAGTGTGCTGCCTTTGACAGCTTGTGAATGACTACGAACATGGAATCATTTTGCTTCTTGCTTTTCAGAAAGCTAGTAATAAAATCCATACTGATAACCTCCCACTTCCATTTAAGAATGGGAAATGGCTGTAGCAATCCTAAAGGATGCTGGTGCTCAACTTTAACTAGCTGGCATTCCTGACATTTCACAATAAACATTGCAATGTCGGCCTTTAAATTAGGCCATAAAACGTGTATATTGATGGAAGATATCATCTTTTGATATCTCAGGTGCCCTAATAAATTCTGTGAAGATGCTGGACCGAATGTCCCCTCCATCTGGAACATACAATCTATCCTCTGACCATAGTAGTCTAGAGTCATCCACATTGTATTCCTTCTGTTGTTGAAACAATCGTTCCTCTTAGACCTTCTTGAGGATTTCCACATAGAATGGGTCAACGTTGTTGGATATACCCTTTCTCTATTAACTCCTACAACTGCAGTTTGAGTTCCACCAATTCTGGTGCACTCATGCGGTAAGGGGATTTGGAGGTCAAAACTGATCTTGGGGTTAGTTCGACGGAAAAGTCTAGGTCTCGTTTTGGAGGTAATCCAGGGACTTCTTCAGGAAACACGTCCTTGAATTATTCAAGTACGAGGAATTCTCTATGCGTTGTTCTCT
Source organism: Pseudotsuga menziesii (assembly GCA_001517045.1). Taxonomy (NCBI): domain Eukaryota; kingdom Viridiplantae; phylum Streptophyta; class Pinopsida; order Pinales; family Pinaceae; genus Pseudotsuga; species Pseudotsuga menziesii. Next base: position 544,129 of record LPNX011031584.1, on the reverse strand, counting down.
ATCATACTCTATGCCTCAGATGTTCACCGCAAATAACTTCTTCACTTGTAAGGTAGAGATTTGTCTTACAAAAACTTTCTTTGGGATGCCTTGGACCTTCACCTGGTTCCCTTGGTCATCAGTACACAAGATAGTCTTTTGTAGACAATCGAGCATGACATGGTGTTATTCCAACCAGTCCATGCCGATAAGAATATCATATGATCCTACAGGTAGGATGTTCAGGTTTACCTTAATAAGGAAACCATTCAGGTTTAGTTCACATTCTTTAACAATTTCTGAAACCTTTTGTTTCGTACCGGTGGCTCACTATACCAGCTAAGGTTTATCATGCTTTACCTTACCTAACTTGCATAGTTCAACAATCTTAGGTGCAACATAGCTTCGACAAGCACCGAGATCAATAAGTATTGAAATAGAGGTGTTCAATATCTTACCTTCGATCTCAACCATTTTAGCTTGATGTTCCTCCTAGTGGCCATCTAATGCTACCACTACAACAAAACCCTATGATTAGCATCTCTTTTTGTGTCCTTTTTAGTGTCCACTATCACTTTAGTGTATTTTTCATCATTTTTGGTAAAAGTGGACACTTTTATAGGGGATGATGCTTTTAATGGTGTTATTAGCGTCCCTTTTTAAAATCTGACGCTATTTTTTACGCTAATTAGCATCCAAAATAACATCCCATATAACGCCCAAAATAGCCTCCAAAAATATGTCTAGAATAGTGCCACGATTAGCACCATATTGATCCAGAGTTAGCGCGAGGAATTGCACTGTACTTCCTACTTTTGCTCAACACCTCACAACAACATCCATATTGGGTTCATTTGGAGGTGTTCCTTTGCACCCTGTTTTCTGTAGGCACCTGCTTAGCTCAACAACTCTTCATGACAACATCTAGATTAGGTTCATTTGGAGACATGCCCTCCCACTTTTGTTGATGTAGGCACTTGCTCAGTTGAACTTCCTTTGGAGGCACACCCTCCCACCTTAGTCTATGTAGTCACCCGCTTTAGTCTTAACCAACACACTCTTCAATGTATTCATTATGTTGTAGCACAACTCAACAACTATGATTTTAGACTTGGTTTTAGTTTTCTCACATTTCACCTGAGAGGAATAAAGAAGGGATCATTTCCCCTTCAATTAGGAGGAATTGGTATGAATGGGAGGCCCATCCATCACAATATGATGTTTGGATTTGGTTCACACCCCATTATCAAATTAGATTGCTTAATTAGTTAGGTATATTATTAAATAATGGTTAGTCTTTTGACTTGTCAAATGTAGACATGCATGTAATCATATCAAAATGTTATGAAGCCTTCTTCTAATATAAGCTAGAATTTTGTTCTTCTTATATGTATTTTGTTTATTCTAAGTTCGATTATTGAGTTTCATATGTATGTGGATCAATAATTTATTACATAATTTTTGTTGATACCTTCGATAATTACCATTTACCTATTTTATTTTATTTTATTGTTTTTTTATGTGGTTCATTGCACCATAGATTCATGGAAAGAATTTCAAGGGGCCCACCCAAAGGGACCTCACCCTGTAAGCACCAATTTTGGGAACTTGTCCTCAGAAGGGATAGAGAATTCCAGCGTTGACCTCGTCCTACTAACATCTTGGCCACATAATCTCCAACCAATTGAGCTCATTTTTAACTATTTATTTATTATAGTAGATTCAATATTTAATATATATAGTTATATTAAAATTGTTATGATAATTAAATACATAAAACCACCACACAATAACACTTCACTTCTATACCAAAAAATCCTAAAAGAAACATTAAAAGAAGAGTGAAAAACTAAAACAACAATAAAAACAAATTATATAACAATAGTTAGCAATAAATCAATATTTTCAAAAAAGAACAAAGCTTATGGAACACTTAATACATCTAAAAATATTACAAGCCAAAATATATAGATAATTTAAAATCACATGTTTTAATTTTTTTTATCTTAATATAAAAAACATTAATATTATTGTATACATAGACTTTAAACCAAAATCTATTTTAACCTACAAACTAAATATTAAAATTAAAAAAAAATTACAATTTAAGAAAAAAAATAAAACAAGGCAACTATTCAATTCACCTACTTACTAAATATTTAAAAAAGGAACATCATAAAACAAAATAACAAAAACTAAAAATAATAAATATAATATAAAACACATGTTAATATTTAAAAAAGAAACAATGCAACATGTTAATATTAAAAAATAAACATCATAAAATAAAATAACAAAAACTAAAAATACTAAACATAATTTAAAAAATGTTAAACAATGCAACAAACACTAGTCAAAAGAAACATCATATAAACAAAGAAGAAACCCCATATTAAAAATTATAAACAATTCCAATAATAAATATAATTTAAAAAACATGTTAATATTTAAACAAGAAACATCATAAAATAAAATAACTAAAACTAAAAATAAATTAGAAACATTATACTAAAAATTAGAAACATTTCCAATAACATATACCATTATTTTAATATATACTATTATTTTAATATATATTATTATTTCCCTCCTAAATGCATTCACTACATTCGCTCCTTGGCCCTCCCCATGCTATTGATTTAATAGCTCTTATCTAGATTTCAATAGCTCTGAACATTGCACTTTGATGGCAGATATTATATCGTATTAAAGGGTTTTTATTATTTTATTATTTCATTAAGCCTAGGCTAAATACTACAAATTTCTCATCCATGAAGCGGAATGTAATTAGATTTTTTTTCTAAATTCATTTGCTCTGAATAGTATTTCATTGGTTTTCTTAGAATATATGCAGAAGATCAAAGGTAGCTTAAGGAAATGCTGTAATTTCAATTTTTTTCTTAGTTTCTTCTAACCAGTTTCATTGATTTTTAGAACATGAATGAAGGTGATCCAATAAATTGAATACACTTGGAGAGAGATGGATTAGCCAGAAAGAGAGCCAAAGAGGAAGAATTCAATCATTAGGGGAGGAGGGAAGTAATCTAATCTATAGTATGTTAATGATAATTTTTTTATTTGATTTTTTGAGTTTTTTTATTCCAAATTTCTAATGCCTATAATGAAATATTCAATTGCAGAGGTTCCTTGTATATTTCATGTGGACGGAAAACATATTCAATAAAGTTCAGTGGAGGCTCAAAGTTTTCACCAGCCCTAACTCTTTGTTCATAAATTTTTGAAAAAAAAAGAAATTAATAGCATTCCAATAAAAATCATAGCACTAAAACAAATGAATGAGAATGAATAATACCATGTTTTTTTTATAAACAAACCTCAATTAGTTAAATAATACTAAAGCAGTAAGAACTTTGATCCTTTGATAGGTGTAAATGAATGAGGAATGGAAATCTAAGATTCATTGAAATGAATATATATATATATATATATATTAGTTTTTAAATTTGTTTAGTGTTAAATTTTTATTTATTTTTTAAATAAAATAAATTATTATTTAAAATTTAGATAAAAATATATTTCATTCATTTAAAAACAAGTATAGTTTTTTATTACATATTAAAAGTATTATATAAGGTAATGTAATATTTGATTTACAATATTAATTTATGTCATTTCTTTTTATAGATTATATTTTCTTGTAAATTTGTTTAATGATAATATTTTAATTTTATCTATATTAGCCATAATAATTTTAACTAACAATTATAAGATGTTATTATTATTTTTTCCATTTCTTTTAATTGGAAATGGTTCAAAATTGTTTTCAAAATCATTACTTAGTAAGTATAAAGTTAACTCAAATATAAATAATATAGTTATGTAAAAATTGTATTCACTATTTTTCATAATTTACAAAAAAATTAAAAGATGATATAAAACATGAAAAATAAATTCTTAATTCTCATAATTTATAAAGAAGTTAAAAGATAAAAACTAGTTTTTCATCTTACAAAACTCTTAAAAATAAATTATTTTTTGAGCATTGTCTATGTTTCTTTAAAAGAATAACATAATTAAAAAAAACAAAATTAATTACATTAATATTCTACTTATATTTAATATGATAAATAAAATCATCTAATAAATCTTATAAATCATTGATTTCTTAAATATTTTATGTATATTAAGAGTAAATAAATGAGAATAATGGTTTTAATTTATTATACATAATATAGTGAATTATTGAACTTTGATTATGGATAAAAAATGATTAAAAATATTTGTTTTATGTACACTTTCATTATGATAATAATAATATTATGTTAAAATTAAGGATATTTTAAAAAATACTAAAAAATGTTTTAATAACTATAATAAGATTTGTTTGTTAAGAAATAAATTTCTTAATTCTTATTAATAGTAAAATTTCTACAATAATTTTTTTATAAGATAATTATTTTATATATACATTTATGAATGAGAATTGGTATTACCTTTAAACCTTAAATAACATCCATAATAAACTCCCTATTAAAATACATAGTTGTCTTAACCATTTGTTACTTTATGGTGGTACCAAAACATGATGCAAAAAAGGAAACAAAAATTGGTGCAAATTTGAAAGCGAAAACTGGCACATATTTGGAAGTAAAACGTGGTGCAAAATGGGATGCTAAAGTGGTAGCACAAATGGATGCAATATTGGACGTTAATTTGGATGCAAATATGGTGCTAATGGGGATGTCGTTTGGGAAGCAAAAGTGGACGCTCTCTACGAAGCAAAATAGGATACTATTTAGGAAGCAAACCTCGGCGTTGTTTAGGAAGCAAAGTTGGGCGTTATTTTGGAAGCAAAAAAATAGACGCTATTTTTGACGTCATAAATGATGCTATCTAGGACGCAAAAAAGGACGATTTTTGAGAACCTTTAAGTTTTTTCCATGACGCGTCCCATTCAGCATCTAGTTTGACCACTCAATGTAAACAAAAATTACAATAAAAAGGGATGCTAATTCCATGATTTGTTGTAGTGTGCATAGATTTGTGGGGTTCCCGCTATATCCTCAACGGTAGGTTCTTCTTGCAGGTTATGCAAAGCTCCATTATTCTTATTCTTACAATCTTGGGCATAATGCAGCCTGTTGCACTTTCAACACTTGATTGATAAAGGGGTAGCATTGGCTCCACTTGCCACTTGCTTATTACCATTAGGAGTTGGTACATAAGGCTTCGTACCAGTTTTGTTAAAGTTCTTGTTTGCTTGAAAGCTGTTATTTTGCTTTCTATAAGGCTACGGGTTTGACCCAGGCTTGCAGTTATCACAAAAGTTTGTAGAATTTTCTCTATTTCAGTTCTGGTTTTCTTGTCATAACTGCCCATGCTCATAGCAGAGTTGGGCCTTGTGTAGTGCAGTATCAAGAGTCTTTTGCATGTCGAATTCAATCCTGTACTAAACTATGGGAGGAAGACATCCCAGGAACTGCTGGATTTTCACCTTCTCTTCTTTGATATACGGTACATAATACAGCAGATCTAGAAATCTATTTATAAATGCGTCTGTAGTCATGGACCCAATGCGAAATTCATGGAACTCTTTTACCTTGTGGTCAAAGAACCTTTCTGACATGTATTTTTATTGGAAAATATTTCAATAGTTTTCCCAGCTTATTTCTCGCAGCTCATCTTTCTTGGTGTGCTTTAGATCTCACCACCATCTTCCTGTCTTACCATTCAGTTTGTAGATGGCATGCCTAGCCTGCATCACACTTGAATAGTTATGAATCTGAAAATACTTACTCATTCCTGACAACCATTCTTCAGCCTTTTATCCCATATTTACTTCACCTTCATAGGTCGGGGCTCTTATTTTTTGAAACTCCCCCTAGAGACTGTCATCACTTCTTTGCCTCTTTCTCCATGGAGAAAGTGAGTCACCACTAGTAGGACTATGATGATCTCCTTTAGTTTCTTTAGGTGTACCTTCTTTTTTTGCTTCTCTTGGGTTGTTGGTCCGCTCATGGTACGATTATCTTTTGGATTTGTTGGTGGACTAGGAAGGTTTACCTTCTGGGCTCCCTCCCGCCATGTTACGCAACAATGCTTCATTTATAGATAGTTGTTCCTTTCTTTCATTTAGAATGTCTTCTCTGAAAGTTTTCATTTCAGCTTGAATATTGTGCAAGGTTTTTAGCACATCAGAGTTTAGCTCGACCACCAAGTTCACTTTCGGAGTGGGGGTGGTCATTTCTTCCTGCCGGCTATTTTCGTCCTCAGTATTCATAAACTGAATAGCGTTGCAAAAAGTGTCTTGTAAAACACAAAAAATTTAAATAACAAAAAATTTCTAATAGTACAAAAAATTACTAATCATACTTTATTTTTTCTGCTTGAATTCCTGGTGCGCCCATAAGTCTCTCAGTATTGACACTGGGCTCTGATACCACTTGTAATGTCCCCAAAAATTGAAAAAACAAACTGTAGGCTACTGAAAACTACCCAAAGGGATTCATTAATACTCATGCGAAATTACATGCACCACTTATACTTTCGATCTCTTCAAAAACTACCCATACTGTCTTATTAATCTCTCATCCATTAAGTGATTATTAGTTTGTTTACTTCTTATGTCTTAATTCTATTATTTAAACTATTGCTACATCTTAGTTATTACTGTCGGTAGATTCATGAATTGTATATATCATTGTTTTACTCATGCACATGTGTACTTTGTTTATTTAATAAAAACTAACTAAACTTTATTGATGGGAACAAAGTGGTGGAGTGACAGGACTTGTTCTCCCATGGAAATTTGAGAGGTAAGGTATTACTTGGTTACACAGGATTACTTAGTTCAATCGAACTAAGGCACCTATTTTATTTACTTACGTAGTTCATTACTTTGTAACGAGATCTGGTGTAAAGTGTGTTGACTGTTTTGATCCTAGAGGACCTACTGCTAGTTGTTATGCTGCTTAACGACTTGTTTTTTTTATAACTTGGTAAGTGTCGTTAACACCAATTTAAGTAGTACAGATAAATTTCCTGTACACTAATTATTCTTCGTTATGTTTTAAATTCGTTATTCTATATGACATTAATACATTTTACGTTCTATGTATGCTTTTACTATATTTATTAACATATGTTGCATTCTTTTGTTTGACAATTTATTATAGTCAAAGATGTTAAGAGTTAACATGGCATATTGCATATGCCATGTTTGCTAAGCATTTATGCTTAAAATGTTTTGTATTGGATTTTAATACAAGGTTGTGAGCCTAAAGTGTAATTCATTTTAACTTCTAAGGTGTATGCCTTATGGCATTATACCTTGGACTAACACCACATATGGACTATGTGTTATCGTGACCTTACCAACGCAAACCATGTAAAACATTAACGCTATGATGAGATTTGGGGTAGCGACATAGCATATGATATAAACCATACAATAGCAGGGTTTAAGCTTTAATGTGGGAGGTGGTCATACATTGTAACGCAACAAAACAATACTATGGAGAGTGGGATTTTATGTGGGTTTAGTGGCTTCCATATAGTGCATTAAATTTGCTTGGAGAAGTGTGACAGCCTTCTCTTAGGCTTGGCTCATGAGGGTTGTGCAAAGTATTGTCATTTGGGGTTTCTGCATTTTGGCTCTGCAAAGGAGGAAAGCCGTGGAGGTGACCTTCCAAATATGAGGTATGCTTGCACAATGGTTTGGTTTAAGGTTTGATACCGTGGCCATACTCCTCATCCCTCATTTTGCTCGTGTTTTGCAGGTGCCGTCGGCAGGGATAGTTTTAGGGGCGAATTTTAGCCGAGTGGGATATTTTTCCATGTTTTTATCCCCAAAAAGATTTGCCATTTTGCATTTTTTGAAGCCCTCTTTCGCCTAATTTTGATGGGGTAAAATTTTTTCACCCAAAAAATCACCTAATTATTATATTAACGACAAAAAATCCTTGGAATTTTTTTTTTTTGAAAAATATCACCAATCATTTTATAGTTGGCGTTTTAGGAATTGGTAATATTCGCCAACATTTTTACACTTTTAAATAAGTATGGTTCCTTAAAATCATCCCTGGTCATCGAGTAACGAGGAGCAACATGGTTGAACTCTATGGGCTCCAAGCATTGCATTCGTGGCCACGGCAAGCCTGTGATAAATCCTCTACTTGTTATCTCTCAGTCCTCTTGGGTAGACTGGCTATAGATTGGTTGCTTGGTTTGGGTTTCACGCTGTGGGTTTTGATGTGGGTCCTGAATTTCACCTTTGGGCATATGATTATAGACCTGGATTTATCTAAATGTTTAAATGGCTTTGGCCGAGAAGTGAAGACTCACGTCTCCTCTGGTCCTGTGTATAAATTTTGGGTTTGTAAATTAAGCAATGCTTTGGGCCTTTGAGCCATGGGCTGCACTATTTCTTGCAATCGTTCCATAGCCCAATTGCATGCCTGTAAGAATTTTATGTTTGCTTTGAAAATGATTGAGTGGAGAATCTGCGATTTTTCCCTGTTATGTAATGATATTTACACCCTATATTATTAATAAAGGACTCCTGTCAATTTGCTTACTGTTTTTGTAAAAGAATGTGCTAAGTTATGGTATAATAGTTTGGTTTAGTCACAGGCATTCACCTGCCTTTAAGGTCTATGTATTATGTATATTTTAATGGCTATATTATGTGGACAGCATGGGAGGTTGAGAGGCTAAGCCCATGAATGGATTGAGCCTACCCGATCATGGCTGTGATAGCTTTGTGGTATTATTTCATCTTTTGTTTATCCTGAATTAGATAGTGTAGAGTAGGGTTAAATTGGTAGAGACTGTGTATTAGTTTTAAAATTTGGCCGATGCTGTGAATTAGGTGAGCACTGTGCATTAGTGGGTTTCGTAGAGGCCAAGGTTTATAGACCCTCGATGGTGTTGGTTGTTTAAAATGTAAAATGGACTCTGTGTATTTTTATTTGATCTCGGTCGAGGCCATGAATGTATTAGGGTCTTAGGACCTCCACGTTAAGGCTTTCATTTGTTATTTATTTTGTATTGGATGTATTTTAATAAATGAAAACATAATGGGCTTGCATGCCCACAGGATTCAATTGCTGTTACTATTTGCAATCTATGGATTTATGATATGATTTTGGTGTTGTTTTATTATGATATGATTTACTGTATAAGATATATTATTTTAATTTGGCTATGGTAATGTTTATTTAATTATGTAAATTTTGTTTATGAATTATGATCAAAGAATCGTAAAGGACCACGTGGATGGCCACGATGCCTCCTCTAATTATTTATAATGTTGTTTCATTTATGTAGATTATTATTAAATGTAAAAATGTAATAGGGTTACAGACCTTGAAAGGTCTTAGATGAGTTATTTAATGTTGGGAATAAATGTATAACTAGTTATCATAAGATTTTATGCATGATGGTATTATTTATATGTATATATAATTATCTTATAAATAGTTCTAGTTGTAGGTAATACCCTAAGGTATCTATTTAGTATATTTATTTCTTAAACTTGCTACTATGATTAAATCTACTGTAATTTGAATCATGTCTCTACTGACAAATGTAATATGTCAGTAGCGATATAAATAATAGGTGGAAAATAAATATTGGGTCTGGATTTACCTATTTTACAGTATTAATTTCTGAATATGGAATGAATACAGAAAAAAATTTTAGAGATGGAAACCTAGCTATATACAGCCTATGAAAAATATTTACTACCCTAGGAAGTATTGAAGAGAATACAAACCCTAGAAGAATCTAGGCAGAACATCAATTACATGGGGTTAGTAAATTCATTGGAAACATTCATCTAACATACTCATTATATAATATGGAAGACAACATAGGCAGTCTAGGGTTAGATTTTAAAAAATGTAGCCCTACAAGGTATGGACAGAACCAATCAATTCCAGGGTTAATAACACTTATAAAAACTTTTAGATAAAGCAACTAGCATTTACCCAAGAAATTAAATTTGACATACTAAGAACTCATACCTATAATTTATCTTCCTGAAGCTCCTTTAATGGCTGAACCTACACACTTTTTAGACAACCAACATTATCAATTTAGAACAGATTTGACCTCTGATTTTGATGACCAAATCACTTGGGAACTACCATGTTCCTCCCAACCATGATTCAGAACCATTCCTGGTTCTAATCCAGATCCCCCCAAGCTGGACTCTAACATGCAAGTAGCTTAGCGCTCTTAAGGTAGGGTTTCCTAACTGGTAATCATTTCTGAATCAGTCCTCTTTTCCTTGCAGGAAAAGTTCTCCAAGAAAACATTTCAGACCAAAACAGGCAGAATAATAATTCTCCAAGATAAAGATCAAAAACCCAAGCCTTTGCTTGGCTTGAGTCTTTATGGACAAACTTTTCAGTCAAAGGGGCAGTTAAATCAAGAAATCCTTGATTTCTTGATTTAACCCTTTTTAATTTACTGGGGTAATTTTCAATCCTTAACCTAGGAACTTTAGCTAGTTCCTAGTTAGTGTTTCATATATATTTCACTATTTATTAATCCATTCATAGTAAATAATAATTGGTGGATATTCTCTTCTTTTTTTATTCAATTATATAATTAATCACA
>LPNX011031584.1:500189-533208 GCA_001517045.1 Pseudotsuga menziesii | reverse complement strand
ATATATATATATATATCATCAATAATTGGCTTATGCCTAATATCCAAAACAAATCATTATGTTCATGTGTAGTGGGGTCTTTGACCGAATATAAAATAAATCATCAGTATAATCATCCTGATCAATAGGCTCATGCCTATAAATGGTAGGTCCAAAATTTAGGATATTACAACAAATTACTCATTTCTAACTTGTGAAATATATTTATCCTGTTTGTTATGTCAGGTTATGTTGGTTGAACAAATGGAAAACTCCTTTCAAAACATTCATCCATGCCCATATAGGTGACATTCTATGTTCACTTGTTCTTATAATGATTAAATTTACTAGGGCCTTACTTGCCCTAAGGCTTGTGAAGCTATCCATAGTCTTGATCACAAAACCTATGTAATAAGTTTGTAAAGTCTAAATTAAAAGGCCTTTGGGCCTTACCATACCCTAAGCTTATGTTATGTTTATGACCTTCCCCTTAAGCACAATAGATTGATGTTTTTGTCTAACATATCATACTAGCCTTATGGTAAACCTTTGTTATATTAATACAAAGTTGCAAAGGCTCTTCATGTAATGGTTTTTGGTTTGGAATATTATGATTATGTTGATGGCATATAATACACCATGGTTTATGACGTTAAGTGTTCTTGGCATACCACGAAAGGTTTGATATGATAAAATTTATGCGATGGTTCATGTTATATAATGCATGGTTTGAACCTAGATGTTATAACTTGTGTGCGATAATTTTGAGCCATGATTATTATGACCGCGGGTTAAAAGTGGTACGTGGTTTAACTTTAATGTTGTCATGGCTGCAACTTGGCAACACAACTAGGATCTTAATATGGCCCGAGGAATGATATTGGCCTTACATGTGTACACTGGAGATATAACAGTTTTGACAAGGTTTTAATATTCCATTAGAAATTCGCGACCCTCGTTGTTGCACTGGTTGTTTGGTTTTGATGCCAATGAGAACCAAAGATATGCTATGTGATAGTGGTAATGTGTAATGGTTTTCTGGTTTAACATTTGTGATAACACCATGGTGTTTTAACTCTCTTGAGGTGTCATGGATTCCCATATTTCTTTGGCGGTCTGCATTTCAATGTGAGTGCCTCAATGAAGCATGTCGTTACTTTGACCACGCAACTACCTGCTAATAGGTGGGAATAAACTATATAACTTTTCTCTACATTTTTACTTGGTAAATATCCATTCTTTATGAAGTTTATTGATATGCATGTTGTGGTTATAGGTAGAGGAGGGATAAGGGCACTCCAGAGGAGATGATCCCTAGCCCTCTATATAACACACCCAAGGTAGGTTAAAAATAATTGCCGTTGTTTTAACAACTCGTTGAAGTTAAAAAAAATGTTCAACACATTGCTCTGACCGTAATATTGCAATTGTTACAGGTTGAGGGAGCTAGAGAAGGAGGCTACAGGGTCACCTCCTCCCACGCCTACATTTTTAAATGGCCAAGTAAAAAAACTCTGCTCAAAACTCATTATTTTAAATTCTTTTTATTATTAAGGTGTTGATCGATAGAATGGCTAAATACCATTACTCGTTGGTTGCAGGTAACGATGGTTATGAGAGTGGAGCTGAGAGTGGTGGCCTCCATTGTAAAGAAGATAATTTTTTTGTTTTCATTACAAGCATTTATAAAACAAAACCTTTAGGTTTTACCCTGCACGGGCTTTGCAGTCATTTCCTTGACAATGTTTTTAGATGATTTGTATTGTTCTGAATACTTTTCAATAGGGTTTCGGTGCCATATTGAATGGAGTTACTACCATACTCTTATTGTTTTTAAGGATGGTTTTTTAAGAATGTGGAAGCCATCTGAGATGGTCTTGCATCCACTTCTATGTATGTAATTTTAATAAGTGATGACCTAGACTTCTGGTCTGTGCAATTCTGCTATTAGTTTTTCTTTATGTTTAAGTTGGTATACTATTTGTTTTTAAATTCAATGGCTTCCATCTTCGATGGTCTAACGACAACAAACACAGTGGTTGATTTAAATATTGTAATGTTTCCTTCATTTGTAAATATCCTGGAGATGAATGCATTATGTATTATGGTTTTATCCTTTGCGTAAATGATGGTAGCCATTAGATGGACTTATGACCATCTCATTACCTTACTTAGCGTTTGTCAATAAGTTAATGTGACCCATAGGGTCTGCGACTACTCGTGAAGTAAATACAATATTTTAAAAGAAAATCTGGGCTATCATCAACGATGTATTTAATGTCGGTCCTTGTTAAAAGAAGGTTTATTTAGTGATTTGGTTGGAATTTTCATATGGATATTAATACGACTTCCTTTAATATTGGTTTTAACGCAGATCCTTAAGAAGGAATATTTGCTTCTACGATTTTTTTGAAATTGGGACTATGGATTCTTTACGTTTGATTTGATATAGTTGACTTCTAGATCTATAACAAATTTTAGTAGATTAGTTGAATCTTGGATGAGACTATCTTGTAGGCGACTGTTTCTATAGTTTGTATACTGTAAAGGAATACTCGAAAATTGTAATCGATTGTGATTTTAGTTTGTGGATCTGTAAGAGATCAGTTCATAAATTACTTATGTTTCAATTGTAGATGTTTAAGTACTTTGGATCCTCGATCAAGATATAACTGTTTTCTGGGATCCATATATATTACCCTAAATTCATTATGTAGGAGTTTAACAAATAGTTTTATTATGTTTATAATTTAAAATCAATAATTAATTTGGTTTCATACAGATTGTTTATATATCACATTGTAATAGTAATGTAGGGCTTCTATGTATGGATTGTTTGTAAGAGATCTACTTTGTATATTAATAAAATATTAGGACTAACATAATTCTAATTATGTAGATAATTAGGTTATATAATCTGACTGTATATATATAGTCTCGGTATTTGAAAGAATTGAAATAGGATATATTCCTTACTTCGTTCAAACATGAGGTAATTAGATTTATACTAACATTTTGAGAGGAAGTAGTTTTTATACTTACTATCAGTTTCGATTTATAGGCTAAGAAATAAATATAGGTAAAGAGTGAAATAATACATTAACTAAATATCTCACATACGAAAGAATTTGATATAGATTGATACATATCGATTAAGTACAAAATTCGATTTACAACATATAATTTGTAAAAGAAAATCCTAACTCAGGTTTGGATGCCTCATCTAATAAATTCCTAGTGACCATTTAACATTTATAATCAAACATAACTGAATGTAAAATTGATTAATAAACTAGACTAATCGATGGATACTAGATTTGAAATTAACTAGTTTATATCTAGAATAAAGCATTCTACTGTAAATTTAAAACATAGATTAAGAAACTCGCACCACTCCTGGGAAAACAAAAGTTGAAAAGTTGTTCATCCCAACCAACTCCCAGAGCATCCAAGTTACTTTCTCCAGAACCCCTGATCTTGTTTGCTGAAGCACAAGAGAAAAATACCTAAATGCATAATATATTGCATTCTCAAGTTCAATCCCTTTCCAATGCTAGCCTCCTATTGCTCATGAACATACTAAAATATAGTACTTTTCCTCGGGCTTGGTCATTTATGAGCCTCGTTCTCTTTAGCACTCAACTAGGATTTGTGACTTGATTTTTGGGGATGATGCCTCTTGCATATTGATTTCTCACTCAGTGGCTTCAACCACTTGTCTTTTCCTCTTATCAGTCAACAAACACTCTTTAACAACTATTTCCACTTTTGTCCCCATTCAACATATTTTATTTAATAAAATGATTCATTAGAAAATGTTTTATATTTGACCTTTTGTAAAAAATAATAAAATAATAATTAAGTTGTTTTCTAGGAGAATTAATAATAAATCATTAGTTTCTGGTGCATTACAAACACTTCCCCGTAGAGGATAACATCGTCATTGGTGTTATTAGATTTTTTCTTTATTCTTCAATTTCATCATCTTGGAATAAGGCTGGATATTCCCACTGCATATTACTTTCGAGTTCCCAAGTATCTTCTTCCAGACTAAGGTGCTTCTATTGCACCTTGACTTGTCCGATGGTATAGTTCCAGAGTAAAATTTCTCTCTTGTCGAGAATGTGCTTCATTCCCACATGGAACTCTCCTTCTGGTTCCACTTGCATCACATTCCAATCGATCACATGAGAAACATCATGAACACATCTTTTTAAAATAGAAAAGTTTTATGCACTTTAATATTGCATGGTAGGGATAACTAGTACATAACCATCCCTACTTCAGCCAAAATTTCAAATGGCCTGCAATACCTGGGTTCCAAATTTGAATAGTTACCCAATCTCAAGGAAATTTTCTTGGGATTTACCTTTATTTACACATGTTCACCCACTTAGAACTCTCTAGGATTTCTTTTTAGGCCAGCCTAACGTTTCTTCTTGTCTTGAGAAACCTTTATGTTTTGTTGTACTTGTTTCACAGTTAGCTCCATGTCTTTTAATAAATTAGGTCCTAACATTAAACTATCAACTAGACTACTCCATGAAATTGGAGTATTACATTTGCGTCCATATAAAATATCAAAATGACTCATACCTGTAGAAACTTGAAAATGATTATTGTAAGAAAATTCTAGTAAGTGTAGGTAGTCTTCCCACTTACCTGGTGTGTCCATGACATACATCCCTAGCATGTCCTCTAGGACTTGGTTTACTATTTCACTCTACCCATCTGTTTGCGGATGATATGAAGTATTTAAATTCAACTATGTTCCTAAACCTTTAAACAAATCTTTCCATAAATTACCTGTAAATTTTGCTTCTCTATCTAAGACTATTACTTTTGGTACACCATGTAACCTAAATATATCTTCCATGAAAATATCCACAATGTTAACAAATTTATAGGTAGATCTAACATAAATAAAATGAGCATCCTTACTTAATTTATGAGTTGAGAATCTAATGACCATGATTGAATCATGCTATCAAAATTTTTTCGGTAGGCCTGTTATAAAGTCCATACTAATTATTTCCCACTTCCATTTTGGAATGGGTAGTGACTGCAACAGTCTTGCTGGATGTTGGTGTTCTGTCTTAACTTGTTGACATTATATGCAGTGACCTAAGTAATTTTCCACTTCTTTATTCATGTTTTTCCAAAACAAATCTTTTATGAATCATGGTTTATGGTCATGAAATAAAACTTACAGTCATGAATGGTCATTTATGTAGCTCATTCACGACTATAAGTTTTATTTTTGCTATATTTGGTATGCATAGCCTGTTTTTATGTAGCAACAGTCCTTCTGTATTTAGGCTGAAATCTGTTTTTACTTGATTCTGTTAATTTTTAGCAGTCTTTTCTTTTAAAATTTGATACTCCTTATCAGGATTTTCTTCACTTATGATTTCATTTTCTAGATCAGATTCATAGCTACTTCTTGCAAATAATAAATTTGCATGATGACTTAGGGCATCTGCAACTTTGTTTTCCTTTCCCTTTATGTGTTTGATTTCAAAATCATATTCTCTTAAGGAGGACAACCATCTTACCTTTCTAGCATTTAAATTTTGTTGATCAAATAAATATTTAAGGCTAATGTTATCTGCACAAGCAGGAATTTTATTCCAATAAGGTAATGTCGCCACATTTTCTAGGCATGAATTATGACATCAATTTATAAATAGTGCGTAGCATAATTATTTTCATGTTATTTTAATTTCCTAGAATCATATGCCACGACATAGCGTTGTTGTATTAAAACCCCTCCTAATCCTTCCTTGCAAGCGTCGGTACATATGACAAAGTCCTTGAATGTATCAATAATCTTTAGGATTGAGGAAATAGTTAGTAGATATTTTAGTTTATTAAATATTTCCATACATTTTTCATTCCACTGAAACTTTTTACCCTTCTTATGTAATGAAGCTATGGGGTAAGAAATTTTAGAAAATCCTTCGATGAACTTCAGATAGTATCCGGTAATCCCGATAAATGATCTTATGTCGGTTACATTTTTAGGAACCGACCATTTAGTGATGGACTTGATTTTGTCATGGTCAACAAAGATTCCATCCTTGGACACTATGTGTCCATTGTATTGAATCCTATCCTTAAGGAAACCACATTTACTAAAATTCGCATATAGTTATTGTTCTCTTAAAACTTGCTGAATTATCTTCAAATGTTCTTTATGTTCTTGTTTGGTCTTTGAGTAGATTAGTATGTCATTTATGAAGAAAACCAAAAACTTATCCATATAGTTACTTAAGATGTTGTTCATTAAGCACATGAATGTAGAATGTGCATTTGTCAACCCAAAAGGAATTATGACAAACTTGTAGTGACTATTATAGCTCCTAAATGCATTTTTAAATATGTCCTCATCCTTTATTTGCACTTCACGATAACCAGACCTTAAGTCTATCTTCGAAAAGATAGTCTCTCTATGGAATTGATCGAATAGATCATTTATCCAAGGTAGAGGGTATCGGTTCTGAATTGTCATTTTATTTAGCTCTCAATAGTCTATGCACAACCTTAAGGTTCCATCTTTCTTTTTCACAAATAAGACCAGTGCTCCCCAAGGAGAAACACTAGGTGGAATATAATTTTTGTCAATCAATTATCGTAGTTGAGATTTGAGCTCTATAAGTTCTATTATGTTCATTCACTAAGGATATTTTGATGTTGGTACCGCACCAGGTATCATATTGATCGTGAATTCAATGTCTCTTTTCAATGGAAGTCCAGGGACTTCTTCTGGAAAGATGTCTTCAAACTCCTTTAAGACTGGCACATCTTCTAGTTTAACTTTATTTCCATTATCATTATCATTTATTATATAAAAAACAAACACTTTGCATCTTTTTCTTACATATCTTTTCATTTTTAGAGTGAAGATATCTCTAATTGTAAATTTCCTAGGAATCCATTTTACTTTTATAGTGTTTCAAGTATCGTTTGTACATCTAAAAGTTATGTAAAAACAATTTAACATTACTTTTCGTTTTTCTAGCCAATCCATTCTTATTAATAGATCATAGGAACCTAAAAGAAGAATATTTAAATCAATATGTGTAATGATATCATTCATCAACAATTCACAATTCTTAACAAAACTGGTAACTTTACGTTTAGTACCGGTGGCTAATTGTACTAGCCGTGACTTATCAAAATTTTCTACTACTAATTTACTTAATTAAACTATTCTAGGTGATATATAACTCATAATTGCACTTGGATCAATAAAAATGGAAATAGGTTTATTATTTATCATGCCTTCGATCTCGGCCATGGAATTCTGATGGTATTCTTGTCGGTTTTCCAAAGTAGCACAGATTATGGCCATGCTCCTTGCCATGTCTCCAACTATAACTGTTTCCTAGATGGAGTGAACATTAAAATTTTTATTTCTTACTCAGCGGTATTTAAAGTAATGTGGCTCGTCACAGTCCCAACATTTTAAGGGTTTTTCTTGGTGAAATGCTTTTGTTAAAAGTTCTAGAAGGAATAGCTTTAATGGGTTCTGAAGTTGGCATACTTTCCCTTTTATTTTTGTTTTGGTTGTAACAAACGTTTTCCTTTCTCATCACTTCCTCTAGCGTCTTGGGATTTTCATACTCAATATTTTCTTTGAACATGATAGGAAAACAACTGAGAAGACGTTATATTTTAGGTTTTTCATCAATTATGTAAGCTACATAAATAAGTACAATTAGAAACATACTGCATATCTCTTTCATACTCATGGCTCCTAGTTTTAACTCATAAAATTCCTTGGCCTTCTCTTCATAGTACTATTTTGATAAGTATTTTCTTTTTAAATGATTTTTAAAAGTTTTCAAAGTTACATATATTTCCTTTATTCCATTTACCTTCTTTATATCCTCCCACCAATTATTTGTATTTCCAATTATATTATAGATGGCCATTTTAGCTTTTAGTTCGTCAAAATAATTGTATATTTGGAAATACATTTTTATCCCTGGAAACCAGGATTCCATTTCTTCGCCTCTCCAAATTTACCCATTAAACATTAGTGGTTTAATTTTTTTAAACTCCCTAGATATTTCATCAAAGGATAAACATTATTAGAAATAGTTTATCCATTTCAAAAAAAAATCCCGTAAGGGCCAAAGCATGCAACAGTTAACCGCAATATCTGAGCATATAAACCCTAACATATCAAACTATTAATTTAAAATTGTTTAAAATATTTGGCTACTAAGCAATGCCAGTAGGATGATACCATCGAGAATTAACATAACATTTAAACACCCAACTCCAAGATCCTCCTCAGTACTAAACCCATGCAACCATCAAATTATCTTCCCTTGGCATTTTAAAGCTGAGATTGGTGTCTTACCAGGGTGATGGTATCCCATATCCATCCCCAAGTCACCCCTTTTTTCCTATGCTATCTCCAAACCCATCAAACAAACAAAAACAAAGTCACATTCAGGATAAACAATATACGACATTACGAAAACACTGATAGCAATATAATAACTGTGAGGACTGAAATGAGAAGTCGTGAGCTAGATCTGAACTCTAACAACCATGTGCATTTAACCCTGAACGAGTAGGAAGGACTCAAAACCACTAAAAAACTAAATCACCAGGTGAAGGGAGTAGAGGATATATACTCACCATAGCAGGTTATATGCATACAATAACATTCCCAAGATACAAAAGTAAAATTTCCAAGGAGTTCGAGTGCAAAAATTGAACGGATCTAGTACACTTCATATAACAAACCCTATCAAGATCCAATATCTGTCAAACAAGATCCTTGACTGGCTCAATAGTGAGTGGGTTAAACCCAACGAAGTACAAAAAGAGAAAGATTGACTGCTACAGTAGAGGCAAGTACCAGTTTTAATTGTAGAGCCCAAAAATGGAACCAATTCATGCTCTCCACACACCCCAACCATATGCGCCATGGGTAGAGCTAGTTAATGCCACCCACATGGGCGACTTTGACATGGAGAAGCCATGATTAATGCTAATGAATCAATATTTTACCACTTTAAGCCAAAAATTGGGAAATATTTCAAATATCAATGTTAATAACCAAATTTCATAATGTAGTCACTTTATAATGGATTTTCCAAGGTGGGAAAATTTGGGATATCCCCATAAATCAAACAAACCCATAGATTATCCCTAAGTCCATAATAAAAAATCCATGATAGGTAGTGTCTAGGGCCTCCTCTATTTGTTCTTTGTGTATAAGAAGAAGTACAACAGAGTATTAGAAAAAATGCTAAGTAATATAGAAAATCCCTAGGCCTAATGCCAAAAGGGGACATTGGTAAGTAAATGGGTAATACAATCAACATCCATAACATCAAATCCAAAACATCACATCAAGTACATTGTTGAAACTAGAAAAAAAATATGAATATCATTCTAAGTGATTTACCCAGATCAAGGATGTACCATAATATGTTATAATACATCAAAATGATACCAAGGAGTACAGGTAACTGTTATGGTCATAATCTAGCAACAGATCCATGGAAGAAATAAGTGAAGTAATAACATTTCCAAACATATGTGTTTGTGTATGTCTCTCTATATATAAGAGTAGAATTTTGATTTGTTACATGCACATCCCCAACATGAGTAATGATTGAATCTGGACAAATCATAAGTATTATTGTCAAAACTATTTATTGGTTTAGTCTTCAAAACCCTAACTTATCCACTAAATCATCAATGAAAACGAGCCCATTCAAATTAGAAATAGATCTTATTTTTCACCATGTTTTCTAGGAGTACAAATCTCAATATCACCATCTAGCATGCATACACACATTAAATAATATACATGGGTATCTCTAACCACCCACCTATTCCACTAGTTGAAAACATATTTTCTAGTTTGGTAGTTTTTATGGTTTTTCAAACACAAAACTTTTGAGGTTATTTTCAGAACTTAAGTGACAGTTTCTAGATATGAATCAGACCAAATCTAACCTAAGGTATGTTTGCACACCCAAATTTTTTTCTTTTCATCTAGACCTTTCTAATGAGTTACCAAATTCCATAAACAAAGCCTCGTAGGAAAAAGTTGTGCCCTCGAGAAGCTGACACCTCAACTAACCACGTTGATGCCTGTAAACCTTTTTATAGAGCATATATTAGGGTTAGGTTTTTGGATGTTATCATTTTTTCCCTCATTATTATGATAAACATGCCATTCATCCTTCTTTTGTAATCACCTTTTCATGAATGAGTGTATCCACAATATCTCTTCTCATGGATATTGTCTTTGTTAATAAAATTAAAATAAATGTTCAAAGATACTAAAACTTTTATTCAAAATTTTAGTTTTGCATTGGATTTGTTGACACACATCTATCGATAGGGGTTTTGTTCACCTAAAAAGGATTTACCCTTCCAAGAAACATGTGTGGAGAATATGTAGTCTCACTCGATATGTCCGATGGAGGGCTATAGGAACCAAGTTTCCGCAGTGGGAAGAGGACTTCGCACTATCTTTTACCCAAACATAAAATTACCCACAAATTCAACCTCATAATTGCACTATTAACCAGATCTACTTATCATCATTATTTGCAATCATATTAGCCAAAATTTATATCGACAAAAATATCAACATAAACTAAATAGATAAGTACTAAGATACTTCACATCATTCATAGTTAAAGGGAAAACATAAATATAGGATATTCATTTATCCACTTATCTGATCCATTGCAGATTTACCCCAATAATGCAGAAAAGAGTTTATCAACACATAATTTGCATTTAAAATACCTTCAAATACGACACATTCCATAGATACAACACATTATAACACACATAATCAAAACGTCGATCAAATACTCTTCATAAGACAAAGTATTCGTAATGACAATACCATAAATGAATCGTAAAAGACAAAACACATTTCTCCGTTGATTAATTCTTAGCCAAAAGATGAAAAAAATATATCACCAACATACCTATTTTATTTACAATCCTAATTATACTTATAGGCTCACTAGGATGTTACGAAATGGTCCACTTGACCAATCTCTAACTAACTCAACAAAAATATCCTAGTTTTTTGGTTTCTTCCTCCACTGCGGTTGAATTTTACTTTTTTCGAAATCATTCCTGTCGGTGGAGGCACCACAAATTGAAAACTCCAAACCCTTTCCAACAGTCCCCCAACACAAAATTGTGGCTCGTCCTCAAACCACTTCATCTAGAAGAAACCGGTGCATTTATTTTTTCCTTGAAGTCACCATATTCTACTCTAACTTATTCAACAACTTCCTTGACCTTTTCCCCAAGTGTTGCACACTCTTCCACTTCCTTCTCTGTCAGATTCTCTTCAATCATCTACTATACTTTGCTTGGATCAACCTTGATCTTCGTGATTTCATCCAAGGCCTTGAGGACCAACTTCTATGTTGTACCCTTCAGTTCCTCCAAGTGTGTTGTTCTTCGCTAGTGTCTTGCACACACATTGTTAACACACTATTGCAACTCCTTTATCTCATTCACCTTGGTAACTTGCACAATTGGGGCATCATTTTGGATGACCCCCTCAACTCTATCAGGTGTGCTTCTTCCTCTATGAGTTGCAGGTCTAGTTGGTGCAACTGCTCCGCTTGTACTAGGATCCACACAAACTGTGTTATTTCCTCTATGATCATTTTCTTTCCCTTATATAATTAAACAATATCTATTGTGACATCTTATATTTATGTTCTCGTTCCTGATAGCTTCTTTGGTGATGTTTTAGGTACTTCTCTAGCCTACAACTCCTCATTTTCCTTCCGTAGGTTCGCGACAACTTTCCCTATTTGCAATAATTTTTTCTCCACAAACATCTTCAGACTGACTCTCAGTAGCTCTTCACAGGACATGGAGACTTCCCTATCCAATCTCTTCCTTTCCTCAAATGCATTTTTTTTCATTTATAATTTCCTCCTTTTCCACTTTTAGTCGCTGTAGTTCCTCTTCAATGTTTTCTACCTACTGCTTGGTCCATACTAGTTGATAATGGATTGTTGCTTCATGGTATCCAATTTCTTGGTTTGATGCAATATGAAGTCTTATTAGTGTAGACATTAGAAACAAATTTATTTTAAGGAAAATTGAGTGGTTCCCTCAGATCATAGCATCAGTATCTTCTCCCCCGTAGTGATCGCATGTGGAAAGATCTATGCTAGTCACACTCTTATCCTAATGTCAACCTCAATCTCCCTCATCAATATTGCTTCTTGCAGTATCCTCAACTTGAGCAATGCATTTGTGAGTTCCTGCAGTAGATATGTAACTTGGTGGAAGTATCTTGTTGAATGTTTCATTAATTTTTCCTGACTCTCATTGGTCGTCATAGTGATTTCTTCCAGTACCTTGTTTACCTAGTCATCAGAGATTCTTGTGGTGTTTCTCCCCACGCCTTTCTTGAAGTGGAGCTTTATCATCTCTTCTTCATGTTATTTATCTAAATTTGACTCGGTTAGAGTTGATGAGGAAGATTCATATTGCAATTTTTCTTCTTCCTCTAAGTCCCTCAAATTATCCTATTCTTTTGGTACATCCATTAGTGTTCCATTTGCTGGGTCCGACAAATCTTCTTCACATACCAGAACTTTGCATTCCATATAATTCTTCATTGATGACGTCCAACTCTTCATCCATTATCTTGCACTATGTCGTAAGTCATTGTTTCTTTGGAACTACCCGTGCTTGAATATTAATGGAGTGGGGTCCCATTGCCAATCGTGTAATCCTGTGGTGCTTGTTTATTGCTTGGTATGTGAGACACAACACCTTAACTACTTCCTCTCGTAGTGCATATAAGCATAGGTAAAACTATATATTATTGTTCATTTAATTCTCCTTATCGTTGAGCACCCACATAATTTTATATCTTGTGCCTCGATAGATGTTGATAGCATCAACATCCACCCCTTAATAATGCGTCGATTCCATCTAACCGATCAACATGATGATTATTAGAATACATTAATAAGTCAATGGATTACCAACCTCTTGTGCTATTATAACGTCATCCATCAACTTGTTTAGAAAGAATAGGTACCAATTCATCTCTATGGGAGCTATGCACTGCTTCTCAGATGCAATAACCCCTGATGTGCATTGATTCTAGTGATTAATTCGCACTATCTTGACTATTGTCAAATTTTATATCACTCACACTACCTGATCATTGATGGTATCAATTAGGTATCCCTTTTATCCTTTATCAAACCATATTTTTTTTCACCCTCACTGCTAGCTTCGTATTGTTATCCTTCACTCGAAAGTACTGCGACAGGTCAACCCATTCCTTGGGTAGGATGGTGATTTGGGATATCAAATTGACCGTAATTGTGACCTTTGTCCATAGCAACAAATATCCCCCATGGAAACATCCCAAAAACTATTTTATACATGCATTAACTTCTGCATATAGACCCAAATGCGGCATGTGGATGATCGACAGTAAACCAGACCACTACAATCCTGATGCCCATTGCATGGGTTATATGATGATCAGACCTTGGATTCCTTATGTTATTTACTCATAGGTGTCATTGGTGTTGTAATACCCCGGTTTCAAACCCAATTGCATTAAATTATAAATGATGTAAATAACGTTAATAAATCATGGTGTGGAGCTCAAGGAAAAGGCCCTGCCATGGATTTAGTGTTCTAATTTTCGGCAATTAAAATCGATGTCGATGGTTATCATGCTAATTCATGGAAAAATATAATTTATACATCGTGTAAATATGCAATTAATAAAATACCCACAACTAGATATGTCAATGCAACATTAAAGAGATGGGGGCATGATTTCCTAAGGATAAAGGCATGGGGGGTGTGTTTAACCTTGAGACAATGGGGAGAAGCCAAGTGTCAAAAGCAGAACCCATCAGCTATCAACCACCTTTCTTTTCTTATTCAACCACCCACTTAGTTATCCAAGGAGTGAGTTGTGGAGTTATTGTGTTGGGGCTTGGGAGGTGTGGGCAACCGTCATTTCTGGAAGGGCCGTCCGTCTTTGACCACACACATGCCCAAGAGGAGATCTCTCACCCATTATCCCTCACATGTAAGAGGGAGTGGATTATTCACTCATGAGGTGAAGCCAAAGTTTTTGCTCATGTAGGTTGTTCTCCATTTCCTCACACAGTGGAAGCTTGGAGAGATTTTTTTTCCTCCACATTTTTGGCCGGTTGTGTTCTTCCTTCACGAATGGGGGGCTCCTGTGTATTTTTGTCACCTATTATGCATCCACATTGGGGTTATCTCAAGTAGTTGGGAGATTACTTGGTGTGGCACTCACGTTTTTGGTTTGTTGTGTGTTTTATCTCGTGTGGGAAGCCGTTTTCTTCAAGTTACCCAGGCTGGGAAATAATTTGTGGGGAATCCACGATGAGTGGAAGAAGAGACCTGTGATTTCATGGGTATTGTTGAGTCCGTTTTGGCCATGTTAGGTCCAAAAAGTTCCTAGGGATTGAATTTCTGTTAGGGGGATTTTTTCACCTATATTAGAAATTGGTTTTGTTGCCAAAACTATTTTTGGTTCATACCCAGAACTTGCATTTCACTGTGTAGTGCATCGTTGTGTTGGCTTGACTAAGTAAGTCCAAGAATCCATTTGTTAGTGGGTTGACTATTTTTGGATGCAGTTATGGCTTGACAGTAGTTGTTTGGCCTTATTATGTGTAAGTCTGTGTCCCCTAGTTACTTGTGGAAATCATGCCCAACTCAGGGGTAGCACTGATGCTAAGAGAGTAAGGAGCACTTTGGCCTATGGTGGGGTGGAACGTTGCAGCGAAATAGCTAGCTGTGGGGAATCTTCTTCTCAAGATAATTGTTCTTATATTATATCTCTGCAACTATGTTTGTTTATGAAATAATATGAACATTTTGAATGCTTGAATGGAATGTGTTTTGCTTCCGCTATATGTTATTGATTTATGCATATGTGTATGTTTTTAAGTTCAATGCATTTTATATCATGTTCATGGGGTTAGTTTTCCCAGATTTCCACTAGCATTAGTCACTTTGTCTCTCTTGTAGAAGTGTGGGGACTTGACATATCCATCCTAGGATGCTAGGATGTCATGGTCATCGTATAAGAGCTTCTCTAGCCATGACACAATATTCGTCATCACATGGATACCTTTGGGCATTGCAGGAATCTTGATGACATACTTGTTGGCTTTGCTAATTATTACAGGTGAGGCATCTTAAATTCTTGGTTGAATGTACCCAAGGATGTCATCTACTGTCGATCCTGATGGTTTTCCTCTTGTCATTTCTTCTTCTTCTTTCATATTCAATGGACTTGATTCCCTCTCCACTACAGTACCCATCTTGGTTCTTCTAACCAGAGTGATTAGACGATTGGTTCTCCTATTCTTCTTAACCAATTTCCCTGATGCAGACATGATTTCCTGTATTTATTCTATGATTGTCTCCCGCACAATTGTAGTTTCTTGCATGGTTGTCCTTGAAATGATCTGCTATGTTTCTTCTACAACACCTTTCTTCATGTCAACACTACTCTTAGCTCTAACGCTTCCTCTCTTAGCTCCAATTATTCCTTTTGACTCGCACAATGGGTTGCACCATACCCATTCATATGATTTTATAGCCTCTGAGCCTTCTGTGTGAGGGATTCATGCCATTATTACTAAATCATCATTAACTAGCCAAATCCTCCATCGATTATACAAATCCAGTGCACACCTTGGTCATTAATTACAAATATTTCCAACTTGCATCGTCACCCATGTGGCATAATTGCTTCATTTATTGTCAGATTTGACTAGTTCATGTCTCTTCTGGTATCAACAAGTTCCAAGTCTTGTTGCAGCTTACCTCTTATTATCGCTACTCCTTCTGTTGTCAAATTTTCCTTTAGAATTTTCCATTTTTTTTCGAATTCAGTACGTTAGTATTGGTGTTGCACCTAGCTATCCCAATAGGGATTTTGATGACTCCCATTGACTATTTTTGGTAGAAGCACTATATCATACTATTGTAGTTGTACCACACCTCCATCGATAATGAAATGTATGATTTAAGGATGGATCCAATGCATATGAACCTTACGTGGGCGCTTCACAAAATTGGTGTCATATAGGAGAACCATATCTCCATGTTGAAAGTGCTTCATCTTGACATGGCGATCATGCTATTCCTTGTGTCAATCCATTTCCACTTGCTGATGAAATCCTGCAATGAAGTTGTCTTCTTAAAGGGGTACTAGCTACGTAAGTCTTTCCTCAATTTCTGTTTTATTGCTTGTTCATGTTACAATTCTATGCGTAGAATGGGAAGGATATATTTCATCAGCATTACCGCTTATTATCCATAAACCAACTTGAATAGTTTATTTCTCGTTATTCTTTTACATGTCGTTCTGTAGGCCCATAATATTGCGGGGATTTTTAGATCTCAGTCATCGTGATTCATATTTCATACCTTGGTAAGTGCATTTTCCACTATCTTGTTGAACACCTCTACTGCACCATTGGTCTGTGGCTAATATAGAGTACTCTTCTTGTGTGGTATCTAGAATTATTCTTTCATTACCCTGATTGTCTAGTTGACAAAGTGAGCTCCTTGGTATCTCATCAATATCTTAGGACATCCAAATAAGGTAACCACATTGTCAAAAAGGAACCTTGATTTCATCATAGTTGTGCAATCCTTTACCGGTACTACCTCTTCCCACCTCTTTAGATAATCAGTCGCGGTGATCATATGTCACATACCCCAATTTTGTAAAATTATGTAAATTGTTTTATTATATTTTTGAGACATTATGTTAAAATTAATCCTAAGTAGGGATTGATGACTCAGCAGAGTCAACAATAATGGAGTGTAATTCAGAATATTTTATTATTTAATAAATAAATTATGGAGACAACAACATGGGAGAGCTGTTAAAAAGATGTTACTGGTCAAACTGGTGGATGGAACTAGGTGGCAGGAAAAAGACAAGTGGCAGCATCCTCAAACACTTCCTAAGTTGCAGGTGGCAACTTCCCTATATTTGGGGTCATGATTCCCCAAGAAAGTGGAATCTGAGCAGGTGGCTCATTAAATGACAGTTAACCCAACTAAGACCTAGGCAATCTTTTAAAAGTACTCAATGAAGAGAGCTGAGGCTGCTCAGTTATTTTCCAGAGAGAATGCATTCAGGTGAATGTTATTCAGGAAATTCATTGAGGAAGAGGGAAAAATAGTAAGGAAGTTGTTTGAGAGGAATGCTGCAGTAACTTGGTTATTTTACAGCTTTTTAGCTGGGAGAAATTACTGATAAGTTCTGAGTTAATGTTGAGTTGAAGACTGGTATCTGACTTTGCTGCACTTACTTCCAGCCAGGGAGACCATAGCAAGCTCGGGGGTCCTGAGAAGTCGCTGTCTGAGCGCTCTCCAGGAGTTGGTAGGGAGGAACGACCTCCCATTGTTGTTGTTGTCCACAGCTTAAACAGGTTCTGCCATTCATTTCTTTATGTTTTCTGAGTATGAATAGATGAATGTTATGTGTATTTATATGTCTGAGTAAGTAGTTAGTTTCAGTAAAGTTAGTATTTCCGAATACCATTAACAAAACCTGTTAGTATTCACTGTGTTTTTCCACATCTGGTATCACCTGACCGTACTCTAGCACAGTATCTCAGTGTGGAGAAGTAGTAAACTTCTGAACCAAGTCTCCTAATTTATTGCAGATACTACAAGTGTTTTTATAAATTCATGAGTTATCTTTCTACAGATTTAAAACTATTCTAGTACTGTAGCTTTGTTTTCTGGAAATATTAGTTGTAAAAATGAAAAGATAGACTAAGTAGTTTTGCAGTGTAAGTGATAATTGTTTTCTTTTATTTAAAATAAATACATTACCGACAGAAGGACATAAGTATTTATCTGTTAGATGTTACAGTTAAAGTATATTAGTAGCAGTCTGTATTGTAGCAGAGAATGCAAATTTTCCAAGTTACTGTACACTCATTTTATTCAGCTAGGTTAAGTACATTTTCATAACTGTTATTCTATTATAGATCTGGTAAATAAATACTATTTTATATAGAGGAATTTATATAGATACATATATAAGATCATACCTTATTATTAAATAAAGTACTATAAAGAAATATTCAAACTATATAACTAAATAAAGAACCCAAACCAAATAATGGGTAAATAATATTAAAACAACATTCATAGTAACATCAAGAAGTAGTAGTATTATATTGTAGTACCTATAATATAGCATTATGATACACAGTATAACAATAAATTTCAGATAGGATATTAATATACAAATAAAGACTTAGTTATTTATACATAGATTGTAAATAAATAAAATGTGTTTATGAACTTGTCTTTTAGTGTGCATTATAAAGTATTTAAACATGATTAAAGGACATTAGTAATGATTAAAAGATTACAGAAGAGTAGCTTTTTAGTACTGATTATCAAAAGTATAAAAAAACAATATTGTTACAAACTACAGAATAGGGTTAAACCCTAGATTTATAATTACTGCAACTAAGTAATAAATAAATAAAAATGGACATTATTCACTACAGCCGCATTATAAAAATAATATAATAAGGCTGTACTGAGCCTGAATGCTATCAATATAATTGTACAGATTTAAAACAAGTCATGATGTATTAAATAAATCAACGGTATTTATGTACTGAAAAGAGAAGGTAAGAGTACAGAACGCTCCACAATCGAGCTTAAATTTATAAACCTAAGCAATAACCTAACGAGACAAATGTCTCTTCATCAAATAAGAATAACTAATAACATTTACAGTTGGGTTATTAAATAAATACAGTAAGCATTCTTTTGTTTTTATCTTTTCAATACTGCATTAAGTAAATCCAAGAAAAAGAACCAGTTTTTAAAATATGGTAGAACGGAGGGTAAAAACCCTACCCTTGACAAGTAATCACATAAGAATTGAAAACTCTGTTCATTTATTAACCCATAGCTGTAAATGCATGGCTCATGGCCTGTAAAACTTTTAAAACAGTAAATGCAAGGCTCATGGCCTGTAAAAACTTGTTAACACAGTAATAACGCTGAGGCTTATAGCCTGCAATTTTTTGTTTATAAAACCCTACAGTAATTAAAAAAGCAAAGCTTTACATTCATGGCCGTAGCCGGAGGACTCTCGTAAGAGCCAGGGTTTAACCCGTAGAGCTAAAAGAAAGGTTGTAAAACAAATAACCCTTAACGCATGGAGGACAACAGGACTGCTTCGACCAACCAGCACAACCTCTTAAGGGTTTAGACAAAGATGATGAGCCGTGGAAGGGCCAAGGCTTACCGTGGCCTGCGCTTTTGAAACCTTAATGCTCTTTTTGTTTGCAGCGCACAATGTACCAGGTAGACACCTGCATTACCATGTAGAAGCCGACTGTCAATTATAATAACACCAGAAGTGTATTAATATTGATCACTTGACAGCATAAGAAAAAGTTCTTACCTGGATTTAGTAGCAATGGGTTTTTCTTCAGGTTAATGTCGCGGCCAACTGAGTAAATAACCTGCCAGATCGAAGGCGAAGATCTGGCTTAAATTCATTAAACCATGAGAAGCACAGTAAACTCCAGCGAATCAGCAAAGAAGTACAAACCCCATGACTGCAACGTTCCTCTCTATCTTTTAACTTACAGCCTGCAGAAAGCACTGGCCATGATAATCTGAAGGGATAGTCACCCTCGTAGTTTTAAGAGGAGAAAAACTATCATAGAACCGAGCAACCAGACAATGGCGAATCTACAAAGGTAAGCAACAAGTAATATACAACTTAACAACCCTCGTTTGCAATGGCAGAGCTCACGAGAAGCGGAGACACTAGGAGGTACAAGGGAGGTTAACACAACAGTGTTGTGGTTCTGAAGAAAATTGCAGAGCGGCCAAGGGTCCTGAGGGTAAAGATGAAATGAAGATTTAGGGTTCGGTCAATAATTTATAGCGCCAAGGAATGGCTGTTAAACATCCACGTAGCACTTTTAATAATTGACATGTTTTGGTTACCACTCCAAAGTCCACGACCGATGATTGGGATCAAAGAAAATAATTGCTGGAACGTTCCATAGGGATTTTTACACCTTGATATATACCTACATCATGTTTCCACAACGCATCATTAGTATAAGGTTTATGCATTTTCTTTACTACGTATTGTTTGTAAAATAAGCCATGTTTACAATCATTTTGTTTATATGGTTTATTCATTAACTCGATGCATATACATAGTGAATAGTATATATTGTTTATTATATATCATGATATTTTTAGTTATATATTTGCATGTTACCTGTTGCATGTACATTAAGTCCAATGAATATATTTATGGCATGCTACATATGGTTTATTCCATAGCATTGTGCACTCAAGCCTAGAGTTGTTATAAGATAAAGAGTCATAGGATAGTAGTTATGATATTTGTTTAAGTGGTTATAGTTTACAATCACGATGCAAACTTTTTGGATTTGTAAAGAAGATAATAAACCTATCTACTCCTTAATGTATGTATTTATATACAATTAAATGATGTTTTGAGTTTAGCCTTCTAAAGGATTATAGACTTTTAAACTATAAGTGGAACACTTGTTTCAGATCAAAGATATTAGATGCATCAGTCAGAAAATGTATGGATTGATCTTTTATATTAGTCCTCAAAAATTGAAAAACTGAATAGTATGCAAGCTAAGCTTAGAATGTTAATAGTATCGCTTTAACTAAAAGAAATAAAACTTGTGAGGTTGTGATTCTTTTACCATGGTAAGTTGTTAGGTAAAGGAATAATATATATAGTTCTTATACTTATCTTTAGGATAAATCTTTAAGGTTTTCGTACTTGTAAATCTACTAAACCTCATGACCCTGTATGGTATAGTCTTCTACTGTGTGCTTATGAAAAATGCATTTCATTTTAGTAATAAGTCACAAAGGAAAGTATAGTAGAAATAACAAGATTTTACCTTGAGAAGTATGATATTTTTTCTGTCTAGCATGAGTAAACTTTTACTAAACAAAGTGTGTGTAGAATCTGAACCGTAACTTCAAAGACTTGTTAGCATCGAATCATACTTTTTACCTGTATATCTGTAATAGAAGAAAACGACTGCGTTAGCTCGAAAGCTAAGTAAGCCCAGCCCTTACGACAAATCACCTTCAGTCGCAAACAGAAATTTAATCAGTAGCTGAAACGAAAAATGCTTTTAAAAGTACAGAACATTTAAATAACTATTCAGTTACATTTTAAATAGCATAAACTAATCAACCAGTAACAACTGCTTTTAATGTGATTATATGTTATTTTTAAAGTTTTAATTTCTTCATAATTTTGGGGTTTTGACATGTGGTATCAGAGCATGGTTCAAACACTGGGCCTTGATGTGGCTGAATTACTTTCTGCATAACAGTAAAATAATATACTAATCTGTACTTTGTTTTTATGTGAAAAGCAGAATTTTTTATTTTTTATTTTTTATTTTTTATTTTTTTTTCTGAATCTAACAGGCAGGTATGGAGAACTTAAGAGATTATGCTGAAGAGAACTCTCCAAACACTGAGACCATACAGATGTCCAGAGAACCTGTGATTGAGGAGATAACTGCTCACTCCTCAGAATTGATACAGACCGTAAAAGGTCTAAAGACTGAATTAGAGTCAGTCAAAAAGGATAATGAACGAATTATGAAGACTCAAGAGGATTTAAATCAAATTCTGATAGATAAATTTCAGACTGAAGGGAAAAATAGAAGGTCTGAATCGGAAGAAGCTAGTCATCAAAAAAGTTCCAAAAAGATGAAATTAGCTAAATCTGATAGCAGTTCCTCATCTGAAAGCCTTAAGGAACAACAAAGTTATTATTCTACTAGTGATAGTAGCGAAGCAGAGGTGTATAAGAGAAAGAAAAAGTATGGACTTTACGAAGAGATCTCTGGGGAGTTCAAGAAAATAAAACACCCAACTTTCAATGGAGAAACGGAAAAAGGAGAAGAGGCAGAATCTTGGTTATCTGGGATGAGAAAATACTTTCAGATTTATAATTATTCAAACCAGCTAAAGGTGAGAATGGCCATATATAACCTTTCAGGGAAGGAAGATATATGGTGGCAATATTTGAAGAGGGTTAAAGAGATTAAAGAAAAAGAGGTCAATTAGAGTACTTTCAAAAGGTACTTCAAGAAGAAGTTTCTGTCTGAACAGTACTATGAAGAAAGAGCCAAGGAGTTTTATGAGTTAAAGCTTGCGTCCGTGACTATGAAAGACTTAAACAGCAAGTTCTTAAGTCTCTTAAGGTATGTGTCGTATTTAGTTGATGATAAACTGAAGGTACAGTGGTTTCTCAGCTGCTTGCCATACCATATAAAAGACAGAATCGAATATGATAACCCCAAAACTCTGGAAGAAGCCATGTGAAAAGCAAATTTCTGTTTTGAACAGAACAAAAAGAAGGAAGGAATAGCCAATTGGAAGGCTAAAAAGAATGGTAATCAGTCTGAATTCAAGAAAAAAGAGTTTGTACCCCAGAATAATTTCAGAATTATTGAAGGAAATGGAACAGATTGTGAAACAGATGCACGAAAATTTGAAGGTCGCACAGGATCGACAAAAGAGACAAACAGATTTTAAAAGAACTCCTAAAGAGTTCCAGGTGGGTGAGCACGTGTTTATAAAGGTAAGACCAAAAAAGAGCTCCCTAAGACTCGGGAGTTGTGCAAAACTAGCACCACGTTACTGTGGTCCATTTAAAAATTTTATCCAGAATTGGTCAAGTTGCATATCAGCTAGCGTTACCGCCTTAACTTAAAAGTGCATAATGCTTTTCATATTTTTGTTCTGAAAACGTAGGTTGATGATGCTACTCATGTAATTGATTGGAATGATGTACAGGTGGAGCCAGAAGGAGAAGTTCTGGTGGAACCAGACTGTATCCTCGGGAGGAGGGAAATTACTCTGTGAAATCGCACAATTGGATAGTTGAAGGTGCAATGGAAGCACCTTAGTCCTGAAGAAGCTACCTAGGAACTGGAAAGTAAGATACATGGAGCATACCCGAATCTGTTCCAGGAGGTAGCAGAGGATGAATAATAAGTAACATTGAGGACGATGTTACATTTTAAGGGAGTGTGTATGTCACATACCCCAATTTTGTAAAATTATGTAAATTGTTTTATTATATTTCTGAGACATTATGTTAAAATTAATCCTAAGTAGGGATTGAAGACTCAGCAGAGTCAACAATAATGGAGTGTAATTCAGAATATTTTATTATTTAATAAATAAGTTATGGAGACAACAGCATGGGAGAGCTGTTAAAAAGAGGTTACTGGTCAAACTGGTGGATGGAACTAGGTGGCAGGCAAAAGACAAGTGGCAGCATCCTCAAACACTTCCTAAGTTGCAGGTGGCAACTTCCCTATATTTGGGGTCATGATTCCCCAAGAAAGTGGAATCTGAGTAGGTGGCTCATTAAATGATAGTTAACCCAACTAAGACCTAGGCAATCTTTTAAAAGTACTCAATGAAGAGAGCTGAGGCTGCTTAGTTATTTTCCAGAGAGAATGCATTCAGGTGAATGTTATTCAGGAAATTCATTGAGGAAGAGGAAAAAATAGTAAGGAAGTTGTTTGAGAGGAATGTTGCAGTAACTTGGTTATTTTACAACTTTTTAGCTGGGAGAACTTACTAATAAGTTCTGAGTTAATACTGAGTTGAAGACTGGTATCTGACTTTGCTACACTTAGTTCCAGCCAGGGAGACCAGAGCAAGCTTGGGGGTCCTGAGAAGTCATTGTCTAAGCGCTCTCCAGGAGTTGGTAGGGAGGAACGGCCTCCCATTGCTGTTGTTGTCCACAGCTTAAACAGGTTCTGCCATTCATTTCTTTATGTTTTCTGAGTATGAATAGATGAATGTTATGTGTATTTATATGTCTGAGTAAGTAGTTAGTTTCAGTAAGGTTAGTATTTCCGAACACCATTAACAAAACCTGTTAGTATTCACTGTGTTTTTCCACATCTGGTATCACCAGACCGTACATTAGCACAGTATCTCAGCGTGGAGAAGTAGTAAACTTCTGAACTGAGTCTCCTAATTTATTGCAGATACTACAAGTGTTTTTATAAATTCATGAGTTATCTTTCTATAGACTTAAAACTATTCTAGTACTGTAGCTTTGTTTTCTAGAAAT
Organism: Pseudotsuga menziesii; assembly: GCA_001517045.1. Classification (NCBI taxonomy): domain Eukaryota; kingdom Viridiplantae; phylum Streptophyta; class Pinopsida; order Pinales; family Pinaceae; genus Pseudotsuga; species Pseudotsuga menziesii. Next base: position 509,006 of record LPNX011031584.1, on the reverse strand, counting down.
ATTAGTTGTAAAAATGAAAATATAGACTAAGTATTTTTGCAGTGTAAGTGATAATTGTTTTCTTTTATTTAAAATAAATACATTACCGACAGAAGGACACACATATTTATCTGTTAGATGTTACAGTTAAAGTATATTAGTTGCAGTCTGTATTGTAGCAGAGAATGCAAATTTTCCAAGTTACTGTACACTCATTTTATTCAGCTAGGTTAAGTACATTTTCATAACTGTTATTCTATTATAGATCTGGTAAATAAATACTATTTTATATACAAGAATTTATATAGATACGTATATAAGATCATACCTTATTATTAAATAAAGTACTATAAAGAAATATTCAAACTATATAACTAAATAAAGAACCCAAACCAAATAATGGGTAAATAATATTAAAACAACATTCATAGTAACATCAAGAAGTAGTAGTATTATATTGTAGTACCTATAATATAGCATTATGATACACAGTATAACAATAACTTTCAGATAGGATATTATTATACAAATAAAGACTTAGTTATTTATACATAGATTGTAAATAAATAAAATGTGTTTATGAACTGGTCTTTTAGTGTGCATTATAAAGTATTTAAACATGATTAGAGGACATTAGTAATGATTAAAAGATTACAAAAGAGTAGCTTTTTAGTACTGATTATCAAAAGTATAAAAAAACAATATTGTTACAAACTACAGAATAGGGTTAAACCCTAGATTTATAATTATTGCAACTAAGTAATAAATAAATAAAAATGGACATTATTCACTACAGCCGCATTATAAAAATAATATAATAAGGCTGTACTGAGCCTGAATGCTATCAATATAATTGTACAGATTTAAAACAAGTCATGATGTATTAAATAAATCAAAGGTATTTATGTACTGAAAAGAGAAGGTAAGAGTACAGAACGCCCGACAATCGAGCTTAAATTTATAAACCTAAGCAATAACCTAATGAGACAAATGTCTCTTCATCAAATAAGAATAACTAATAAGATTTACAGTTGGGTTATTAAATAAATACAGTAAGCATTCTTTTGTTTTTATCTTTTCAATACTGCATTAAGTAAATGCAAGAAAAAGAACCAGGTTTTAAAATATGGTAGAACGGAGGGTAAAAACCCTACCCTTGACAAGTAATCACATAAGAATTGAAAACTCTGTTCATTTATTAACCCATAGCTGTAAATGCAAGGCTCATGGCCTATAAAAACTCATTAACACAGTAATAACGCTGAGGCTTATAGCCTGCAATTTTTTGTTTATAAAACCCTACAGTAATTAAAAAAGCAAAGCTTTACATTCACGGCCGTAGCCGGAGGACTCTCGTAAGAGCCAGGGTTTTACCCGTAGAGCTAAAAGAAAGGATGTAAAACAAATAACCCTTAACGCATGGAGGACAGTAGGACTGCTTCGACCAACCAGCACAACCTCTTAAGGGTTTAGACAAAGATGATGAGCTGTGGAAGGGCCAAGGCTTACCGTGGACTGCGCTTTTGAAACCTTGATGCTCTTTTTGTTTGCAGTGGACAATGTAGCAGGTAGACACCTGCATTACCATGTAGAAGCCGACTGTCAGTTATAATAACACCAAAATTGTATTAATATTGATCACTTGACAGCATAAGAAAAAGTTCTTACCTGGATTTAGTAGCAATGGGTTTTTCTTCAGGTTAATGTCGCGGCCAACTGAGTAAATAACCTGCCAGATCGATGGCGAAGAACTGGCTTAAATTCATTAAACCATGAGAAGCACAGTAAACTCCAACAAATTAGAAAAGAAGTACAAACCCCACGACTGCAACGTTCCTCTCTATCTTTTAACTTACAGCCTACAGAAAGCACTGGCCATGATAATCTGAAAAGATAGTCACCCTCGCAGTTTTAAGAGGAGCAAAACTGTCATAGAACCAAGCAACCAGATAGTGGTGAATCTACAAAGGTAAGCAACAAGTAATATACAACTTAACAACCCTCGTTTGCAATGGCAGAGCTCACGAGAAGCGGAGACACCAAGAGGTACAAGGGAGGTTAACACAACAGTGTTGTGGTTCCGAAGAAAATTGCAGAGCGGCCAAGGGGCCCGAGGGCAAAGATGAAATGAAAAGTTAGGGTTCGTTCAATAATTTATAGTGCCAAGGAATGGCTGTTAAACATCCACGTAGTACTTTTAATAATTGACATGTTTTGGTTACCACTCCAAAGTCCACGACCGATGATTGGGATCAAACAAAATAATCGCTGGAATGTTCCATAGGGAGTTTTACACCTTGATATATACCTACATCATGTTGCCACAACGCATCATTAGTATAAGGTTTATGCATTTTCTTTACTACGTATTGTTTGTACAATAACCCATGTTTACAATCATTTTGTTTATATGGTTTATTCATTAACTCGATGCATATACATAGTGAATAGTATATATTGTTTATTATATATCATGATATTCTTAGTTATATATTTGCATGTTACACGTTGCATGTACATTAAGTCCAATCAATATAGTTATGGAATGCTACATATGGTTTATTCCATAGCATTGTGCACTCAAGCCTAGAGTTGTTATAAGATAAAGAGTCATAGGATAGTAGTTATGATATTTGTTTAAGTGGTTATAGTTTACAATCACGATGCCAACTTTTTGGATTTGAAAAGAAGATAATAAACCTATCTACTCCTTAATGTATGTATTTATATACAATTAAATGATGTTTTGAGTTTAGCCTTCTAAAGGATTATAGACTTTTAAACTATAAGTGGAACACTTGTTTCAGATCAAAGATCTTAGATGCATTAGTCAGAAAATGTATGGATTGATTTTTTATATTAGTCCTCAAAAATTGAAAAACTGAACAGTATGCAAGCTAAGCTTAGAATGTTAATAGTATCGCTTTAACTAAAAGAAATAAAACTAGTGAGGTTGTGATTCTTTTACCATGGTAAGTTGTTAGGTAAAGGAATAATATATATAGTTCTTATACTTATATTTAGGATAACTATTTAAGGTTTTCGTACTTGTAAATCTACTAAACCTCATGACCCTGTATGGTATAGTCTTCTACTGTGTGCTTATGAAAAATGCATTTCATTTTAGTAATAAGTCACAAAGGAAAGTATAGCAGAAATAACAAGATTTTACCTTGAGAAGTATGATATTTTTCTGTCTAGCATGAGTAAACTTTTACTAAACAAAGTGTGTGCAGAATCTGAACTGTAACTTCAAAGACTTGTTAGCATCAAATCATACTTTTTACCTGTATATCTGTAATAGAAGAAAATGGCTGTGTTAGATCGAAAGCTAAGTAAGGCCAACCCTTACGACAAATCACCTTTAGTCGCAAACAGAAATTTAATCAGTAGCTGAAACAAAAAATGCTTTTCAAAGTACAGAACATTTAAATAACTATTTAGTTACATTTTAAATAGCATAAACTAATCAACCAGTAACAACTTCTTTTAATGTGATTATATGTTATTTTTAAAGTTTTAAATTTTTCGTAATTTTGGGGTTTTGACATGTGGTATCAGAGCATGGTTCAAACACTAGGCCTTGATGTGGCTCAATTACTTTCTGCATAACAGTAAAATAATATACTAATCTCTACTTTGTTTTTATGTGAAAAGCAGAATTTTTTTTATTTTTTTTCCTGTATCTAGCAGGCAGGTATGGAGAACTTAAGAGACTATGCTGAAGAGGACTCTCCAAACACGGAGACCATACAGATGTCCAGAGAACCTGTGATTGAGGAGATAACTGCTTACTCCTCAGAATTGATACAGACCATAAAAGGTCTAAAGACTGAATTAGAGTCAGTTAAAAAGGATAATGAACGAATTCTGAAGACTCAAGAGGAGTTAAATCAAATTCTGATAGAGAAATTTCAGACTGAAGGGAAAAATAGAAGGTCTGAATCGGAAGAAGCTAGTCATCAAAAAAGTTCCAAAAAGATGAAATTAGCTAAATCTGATAGCAGTTCCTCATTTGAAATCCTTAAGGAATAACAAAGTTATTATTCTACTAGTGATAGTAGCGAAGCAGAGGTGTATAAGAGAAAGAAAAAGTACAGACCTTACGAAGAGATCTCTGGGAAGTTCAAGAAAATAAAACCCCCAACTTTCAATGGAGAAACAGAAAAAGGAGAAGAGGCAGAATCCTGGTTATCCAGGATGAGAAAATACTTTCAGATTTATAATTATTCAAACCAGCTGAAGGCGAGAATGGCCATATATAACCTTTCAGGGAAGGTAGATATATGGTGGCAAGATTTGAAGAGGGTTAAAGGGATTAAAGAAAAAGAGTTCAATTGGAGTACTTTCAAAAGGTACTTCAAGAAGAAGTTCCTATCTGAACAATACTATGAAGAAAGGGCCAAGGAGTTTTATGAGTTAAAGCTTAGGTCCATGAATATAAAAGACTTAAACAGCAAGTTCTTAAGTCTGTTAAGGTATGTGCCATATTTAGTTGATGAGAAACCGAAGGTATAGCGGTTTCTCAGCTGCTTTCCATACCATATAAAATACAGAATCGAATATGATAACCCCAAAACTCTGGAAGAAGCCATGCGAAACGCAAATTTCTGTTTTGAACAGAACAAAAAGAAGGAAGGAATAGCCAATTGGAAGGCTAAAAAGAATGGTAATCAGTCTGAATTCAAGAAAAAAGAGTTTGTACCCCAGAAGAATTTCAGAATTATTGAAGGAAATGGAACAGATTGTGAAAGAGATGCACGAAAATTTGAAGTTGGCGCAGGATCGGCAAAAGAGCCAAACAGATTTTAAAAGAACTCCTAAAGAGTTCCAGGTGGGTGAGCACGTGTTTATAAAGGTAAGACCAAAAAAGAGCTCCCTAAGAATCGGGAGTTGTGCAAAACTAGCACCATGTTACTGTGGTCCGTTTGTAAATTTTATCCAGAATTGGTCAAGTTGCATATCAGCTAGCGTTACCGCCTTAACTTAAAAGTGCATAATCCTTTTCATATTTTTGTTCTGAAAATGTAGGTTCATGATGCTACTCATGTAATTGATTGGAATGATGTACAGGTGGAACCAGAAGGAGAAGTTCTGGTGGAACCGGACTGTATCCTCCGGAGGAGGGAAATTACTCTGTGAAATCGCACAATTAGACAGTTGAAGGTGCAATGGAAGCACCTTAGTCCTGAAGAAGCTACCTGGGAACTGGAAAGTAAGATACGGGGAGCATACCCGAATCTGTTCCAGGAGGTAGCAGAGTATGAAGAATAAGTAACATCGAGGATGATGTTACATTTTAAGGGAGTGTGTAAGTCACATACCCCAATTTTGTAAAATTATGTAAATTGTTTTATTATATTTCTAAGACATTATGTTAAAATTAATCCTAAGTAGGGATTGATGACTCAACAGAGTCAACAATAATGGAGTGTAATTCAAAATATTTTATTATTTAATAAATAAATTATGGAGACAACAGCATGGGAAAGCTGTTAAAAAGAGGTTACTCGTCAAACTGGTGGATGGAACTAGGTGGCAGGAAAACGACAAGTGGTAGCATCCTCAAACACTTCCTAAGTTGCAGGTGGGAAATTCCCTATATTTGGGGTCATGATTCCCCAAGAAAGTGGAATCTGAGCAGGTGGCTCATTAAATGACAGTTAACCCAACTAAGACCTAGGCAATCTTTTAAAAGTACTCAATGAAGAGAGCTGAGGCTGCTCAGTTATTTTCCAGAGAGAATGCATTCAGGTGGATGTTATTCAGGATATTCATTGAGGAAGAGGGAAAAATAGTAAGGAAGTTGTTTGAGAGGAATGCTGCAGTAACTTGGTTATTTTACAGCTTTTTAGCTGGGAGAACTTAGTGAAAAGTTCTGAGTTAATACTGAGTTGAAGACTGGTATCTGACTTTGCTGCACTTAGTTCCAGCCAGGGAGACCAGAGCAAGCTCAGGGGTCTTGAGAAGTCACTGTCTGAGCGCTCTCCAGGAGTTGGTAGGGAGGAACGGCCTCCCATTGATGTTGTTGTCCATAGCTTAAATAGGTTCTGCCATTCATTTATTTATGTTTTCTGAGTATGAATAGATGAATGTTATGTGTATTTATATGTCTGAGTAAGTAGTTAGTTTCAGTAAAGTTAGTATTTCCGAATACCATTAACAAAACCTGTTAGTATTCACTGTGTTTTTCCACATCTGGTATCACCAGACCATACTCTAGCACAGTATCTCAGTGTGGAAAAGTAGTAAACTTTTGAACTGAGTCTCCTAATTTATTGCAGATACTACAAGTGTTTTTATAAATTCATGAGTAATCTTTCTACAGACTTAAAACTATTCTAGTACTGTAGCTTTGTTTTCTGGAAATATTAGTTGTAAAAATGAAAACATAGACTAAGTATTTTTGCAGTGTAAGTGAAAATTGTTTTCTTTTATTTAAAATAAATACATTACCGACAGAAGGACATAAGTATTTATCTGTTAGATGTTACAGTTAAAGTATATTAGTAGCAATCTGTATTGTAGCAGAGAATGCAAATTTTCCAAGTTACTGTACACTCATTTTATTTAGCTAGGTTAAGTACATTTTCATAACTGTTATTCTATTATAGATCTGGTAAATAAATACTATTTTATATACAAAAATTTATATAGATACGTATATAAGATCATACCTTATTATTAACTAAAGTACTATAAAGAAATATTCAAACTATATAACTAAATAAAGAACCCAAACCAAATAATGGGTAAATAATATTAAAACAACATTCATAGTAACATCAAGAAGTAGTAGTATTATATTGTAGTACCTATAATATAGCATTATGATACACAATATAACAATAACTTTCAGATAGGATATTAATATACAAATAAAGACTTAGTTATTTATACATAGATTGTAAATAAATAAAATGTGTTTATGAACTGGTCTTTTAGTGTGCATTATAAAGTATTTAAACATGATTAAAGGACATTAGTAATGATTAAAAGATTACAAAAGAGTATCTTTTTAGTACTGATTATCAAAAGTATAAAAAAACAATATTGTTACAAACTACAGAACAGGGTTAAACCCTAGATTTATAATTATTGCAACTAAGTAATAAATAAATAAAAATGGACATTATTCACTACAGCGGCATTATAAAAATAATATAATAAGGCTGTACTGAACCTGAATGCTATCAATATAATTGTACATATTTAAAACAAGTCATGATGTATTAAATAAATCAAAGGTATTTATGTACTGAAAAGAGAAGGTAAGAGTACAGAACGCTCGATAATCGAGCTTAAATTTATAAACCTAAGCAATAACCTAACGAAACAAATGTCTCTTCATCAAACAAGAATAACTAATAACATTTACAGTTGGGTTATTAAATAAATACAGTAAGCATTCTTTTGTTTTTATCTTTTCAGTACTGCATTAAGTAAATGCAAGAAAAAGAACCAGTTTTTAAAATATGGTAGAACGGAGGGTAAAAACCCTACCCTTGACAAGTAATCACATAAGAATTGAAAACTCTGTTCATTTATTAACCCATAGCTGTAAATGCAAGGCTCACGACCGGTAAAACTTTTAAAACAGTAAATGCAAGGCTCACGGCCTGTAAAAACTCGTTAACACAGTAATAACGCTGAGGCTTATAGCCTGCAATTTTTTGTTTATAAAACCCTACAGTAATTAAAAAATCAAATCTTTACATTCACGGCCGTAGCTGGAGGACTCTCGTAAGAGCCAGGGTTTTACCCATAGAGCTAAAAGAAAGGCTGTAAAACAAATAACCCTTAACGCATGGAGGACAACAGGACTGCTTCGACCAACCAGCACAACCTCTTAAGGGTTTAGACAAGGATGATGAGCCATGGAAGGGCCAAGGATTACCATGGCCTGCGCTTTTGAAACCTTGATGCTCTTTTTGTTTGCAGTGGACAATGTAGTAGGTAGACACCTGCATTACCATGTAGAAGCCGACTGTCAGTTATAATAACACCAGAAGTGTATTAATATTGATCACTTGATAGCATAAGAAAAAGTTCTTACCTGGATTTAGTAGCAATGGGTTTTTCTTCAGGTTAATGTCGCGGCCAAATGAGTAAATAACCTGCCAGATCGATGGCGAAGAACTGGCTTAAATTCATTAAACCATGAGAAGCACAGTAAACTCCAGCGAATCAGTAAAGAAGTACAAACCCCACGACTGCAACGTTAGTCTCTATCTTTTAACTTACAGCCTGCAGAAAGCACTGGCCATGATAATCTGAAGGGATAGTCACCCTCGCAGTTTTAAGAGGAGCAAAACTATCATAGAACCGAGCAACCAGACAGTGGCTAAGCTACGAAGGTAAGCAACAAGTAATATACAACTTAACAACCCTCGTTTGCAATGGCAGAGCTCACGAGAAGCAGAGACACCAGGAGGTACAAGGGAGGTTAACACAACAGTGTTGTGGTTCCGAAGAAAATTACAGAGCGGCCAAGATGAAATGAAGAGTTAGGGTTCAATCAATAATTTATAGCGCCAAGGAATGGCTGTTAAACATCCACGTAGTACTTTTAATAATTGACATGTTTTGGTTACCACTCCAAAGTCCACGACCGATGATTGCGATCAAACAAAATAATCCTTGGAACGTTCCATAGGGAGTTTTACACCTTGATATATACCTACATCATGTTTCCACAACGCATCATTAGTATAAGGTTTATGCATTTTCTTTACTACGTATTGTTTGTACAATAACCCATGTTTACAATCATTTTGTTTATATGGTTTATTCATTAACTCGATGCATATACATAGTGAATAGTATATATTTTTTATT